>CM059208.1:4817203-4931025 GCA_030347435.1 Clarias fuscus
GTTTGTGGCCAAACTGGAGGTGTACTTGCACCGTGAGACGGGAAATGTTGGTAGTGGTGGCAGAGAGGTGGAGGGAACCCGGCAAGTCGCCCACCTTACTCACCGGGCCTGAGCGTCTTCCCGGGCGAAGAGGGCAGATAGCTCTGTGATGCAACGCTGACCCACAATATGCACAGAGCCCTCCTCTGAAACGTCGTTCTCTCTCTGCAGCGGGCAAGGAGGCGCATCCTAATTGCATGGGTTCCCCGGCTCCGGTGTCAACCATGGCGGGAGGTGGAGATCCGACAGGTCCGGTGGTGATGGGAGTGGAAAAGAGGCGTGCTTCAGGGACTGGATTGTGGAGGGTCGTGGCATGGTCGGAGATGGTGATGAAGTGGCAGGCGGCAGGGTTCGGGGAGCTGGCCTCGGACGAGAGAGCAGTCGTTGGTCTATTCGGAGGGCGAGTTGGATCAGCCCCTCCAAAGTAGTGGGAAGCTCTCGTCTGGCGAGTGCGACCTTTATATGGAAAGCCAGTCCCTCGTAGTAGGCCGTCCGGATGGCGGTGTCTCCCCAGGTGGTTTGGATGGCGAGGATCCTGAAATCTGCCGTGTAACGGCTCACAGACAATTCTCCCTGCCGCAGATGGTATAACTTTGAGTCGGTCTCCACCTCAGCAGCAGGATGTTCAAAAGTGAGTTTTAGTTGACGGATGAACTCATTATATGAATGTGCTGTGTCCGAATCGGAGCAAAGAACCGCCGTGGCCCACTCAGCTGCCTGCCCTAACAGCAACGAGACGAGAAGGGCAATGCGCAACCGGTCTGTGGAGTATCTGGTGGAATTAAACTCAAACACAAGATCCAGTGTGGTTAAAAAAACATTACACTTCCCATCTGTGCCGTCCCATTTGTCCGGTAAAGCTAAATACACATCGGAGGGGGGAGGGAGTGGCAGCGCAGCCTCCACCGTGATGGGCGACGGCCTAGCCGGCCGAGAAGCCGCCTCACGGAGCGGCGCGCTCTCCTGCCGCAGCTCCGCGACCTCGCGGCGCAAGGCTGCGATGTCTTGGACGCCAGCACGGAGAGCTGCGACCTCACCGCGCAGCTGCTCAATCAGCCTAGCATGTCCGTTCACCACATCGCAGAGGTGAGCGTAATCCGCTGGGTTTACTGCAGACTCAGTCATTCTGTCACAGGACAACCGGAGGCGAATCAGAAGACTAGCAGTTTGCCCGTGTAGCGTGGAGGATAAACCCAAACGCAGAAGCAGCGCGAGCAGGCAGGATAACCACGCGATTTATTCTTAGAACTCTTTCACACAGAGAGCAAGAGTTTACACAATTAAACCCACGTTCTAACAACACACACTCAATCAGGAAAATGGCACAAAATGGTGAGTACTCACGAAATTGGAGAGATAGCGTCGGAGACGGCATTGGAAAACTCAATGACTGAGTGATGTGCGGCGCCATCTTGTTTCCTTTTATACTTCCTGAATCGCGACCGTACTACTTCCGGGTCCTAGTGCCGGTCGCGTTGAGTACTCATGACATTAAGTGACTCATTCTGTAAAAACTTCACATCTCCCTCTGCCTTGTTCCTTCTCTCACCTCCAACTCCAGCAACAACAACAATGAGAGTGTTGAGAGCCACGGATACAGCAACGATGATAACAATCTGTGCTCCACCAGATCTTTCATCTGTTAAAGCAGCACACACTAGGCTTTACTTTTAAAGGTAATGTATAAATAGATCAATAAATCAGCTTTCACTGTTGTAGGGACAGAGAATGTAAATATTGTCCACATAGTAGGCTCCTTGTGTGTGTGTGTGTGTGTGTGTGTGTGTGTGTGTGTGTGTGTGTGTGTGTGTGTGTGTGTGTGTTGAAAAGATGAAGTATGTTCAGAATCAGCATTCACCTTTTTGAGCAGTTTGAGCTAACGTACAGTAGGTCTTCATCTCCAAAACTGCAGCTGCTTTGGGATGATCTGCCTCCTTTTTGTGTGAACATGCATACACAGGCTAGTGTATGGTGTCACCATTTGGCTCAGTTTCACACAAATGCAAAACAACAATCAATAAAAATAATAGTAATAATAATATAAATAATTTTTATTTCTCAATAAATTTTATTCCTCGGTTTGCATTTACGGTTCACTCTTTGTGTTTGTAATTCTTGTTTTGCATGAATACCATGCTCTTATGAGACTCAGCTTTGCAAACGAATTTTATCATTGTATCATGCCTTATATTTGTTGGGGTATTGCTGGCTCAGTGGTAGGTTTTTCCCCTGCCATTCAAAAGGCCCAGCTTCAATTCCCACCCAATACCCAAACCCCAGCCACTGGATGCAGTGCCGGTCCCAAACCTGGATAAAATGGAAGGGTTGCATCTGGAAAGGCAAGAGACATAAAACCTGTGCCAAGTTATGTGCAGATCAGATGGTACGGCTTGGAAAGCCCTTAACAGGAGCAGCCAAAAGACCAACAACATCATCATATATTTCACTAAATTTTACTGAGTACTAAATGGGATGGCAGGATGGATAATGGAATAAATAATGTTTGGTCATCAGAAACACGTCTGCACCACAGTAAGCTTATCTCCCAACAAAAAAAAAAAAAAAGAAAAACTGTTGCAGTGTTTGTGTGGCTTTTGAGATGCTGTTCGGTAGGACATTTTTCTAAGACATGACTAATGATATTACTGTAGCTCTACTGTGTAATAGAGATGCACTGATCAATCAGCCAGCGATTGCAATTGATTAATTGTAGCACAACTGGCCGATCAGTCAGATTCTGTTATGACCAAAAAGAGCTTCTGATCCACTGATCACATTTAGCGAATACCCTTATCCAGAATGACTTGCTTTTTGATCTTCCCCTGTCCCCACTTTGTTCCACATATTTCCCTATACTCCATCTAAATGAAAACATGTTTGTGTTATTAGCAAATATTTTAAATCATAGAGTATACAGCAAGGGACAGGTCAGTGGTTAAGGTGTTGGTCTACCTACTCTCAAGTTCAAACTCCACCACCACCACCACCAATTTGCCACTGTTGGGCCTAACCCTGAGCTTAACCCTAAACTGCTTAGGAGTATAATAAGATAAAATGTAAATAGCTCTGGATAAGGGTGTCTGCTGAATGCTGTAAATGTAATGAGTGTTCCTAACCTACTGTCCACATATTATGTTAATTCATTAAATAAGCACTGTTTCATTCAGACTGAACCTTATGCCTGCTATGACCTCCACGCTCCACTAGATGTCAGTGTTTAATTATTCCTGGAACACATTGCAATATCACTGAACACAAAAAGGGAGAAGGACCACATGCTTCATGAGGCTTCATCTGCCATCACTACTAGTGGCGGGAAGCTTGAATAATTTTAGTGACTCGGTTCTTTGAATCTCGTTCATTAAAATGAATTAATCTTTTTTTGGGGGAGTCACGTGACAAAAGAACGAACGATTCGGACCAAAAGACTCAAAGGTAACTATTCATTTCTGTTTCCTGTACATAATCTACAGAGGTTTTGTGATGCTTTGCGCATGTGTGCCCAGTAGAAAATGAACAAATCACTCTCTGAGAATGCTTGTTCTTCTGATTCACGTTAAAGACTTGAATCGTTCACCCATCACTAATCACTACTTTAGATGAATATTTGTCTTCTTCCTCTTGTCCTTTTAAAAACTTTTTCGTGGTTCTCAGACAGCTTGTAGGTGCATTACCTCCACCAGCACAGCTTCCCCGAACAAAATTGTCATGTGGTGAATGCGAGGTGAAATGCAGTATTCCACTTTTACTGTCAAGTGTGAAGGGAAGTAGGCTTCTCTTTCTCACTCACTCACTCACTCACTCACTCATCGTCTATACCACTTTATCCTGTGTACAGGGGCCTGAAGCCTATCCCAGGGCACGAGGCAGGGTACACGCTGGACAGGGTGACAATCCATCGCAGGACACACACACTCACAAACTCACACACTCACGCACACTCACACACAAGCTCATTCACACACAAGCTCATTCACACAGCATGTCTTTGAGCTGTTTTCTCTTTTAAAAAATGTAAAAAAGAAAAGATTGACCAATCGCAAAATGCTATCTTTATAGCATCATCAAACGGTGATTTTTCAGAATCATGCAAAGGGAAGTCAGGGTGAAGTTGCCCCCACTCACTAAAAAAATTAAGCATTAACCAGTCAGGTGGCAAATGTCTCACTATTACTGCTAAACCTCAACTGTTGTTCTGATGGCTGTGACTCTTGTATTGCTTTTAGTATATATTGATTATGTTCATTTACTGTAGTCATTGTGTTATTTCAACAGTGATTCAACACTCTTCTTAAACTTGTGTAAATTTCAAATCTTTATAGTAGCTAATACATTTCCCATATTTATGAAGCGCACAAGCGGCCTTTTATAAATATGTAAAATACATTTCATGAATATGTAAGACCTATTGACCTGAATCAGGTGACACCAGGATTCACTTGGACTCCTATTGTATCAGCTGTTCACACCTATACACTCAAAAACAGGGTATTTTACACACAGTTTCAGCATTGTTTAATACAAAGAATATTTTTTTTTATATTTAAACCCTCTATAAAACCTGACAGAAGGTTCAGAGTAAAAATTGTGAAGAATTCTAAAGTTATATTACATTATATTCTGTAACATGGATATAAATAATGATATAATTCTTCCAACTACAGACAACCAGAAACTTCTGTAAACAGTGTCCTGGCAGGAAGAAAACAAACCTAAAATAGATGTTTATGTTGTCATTCAGTAAAAAGTTATCTGAATTATAGTTTACTACAAACACATTAATGTATAATTATAAGATGTACAGTTTACTTTTTGAAACATTATGAAGTATTGTTGTGTTTTAAGAAACTACTATAAAAAAATTATACATGATATGCAAGATTATAAACACATTAATTTGGGCAAGTTAAGAATATATAACATGTGTATACGCATTCTGATCGTGTCCTTTTGTTTGTGTAGTTTTCATTTTCCGAAATTTTGAGTCAGATTCAGCAGCCTGCAGAAACAAAGAAGATAGACAGAGGTAATAAAATATTCATAATAAATAAAAGATAAATCAGGTAAATAACTTATCTATCCTAGATCATTACATCACTGGGATCTAGAAAACATCATAACATATTTTCTAGATGTTTTATTGAGCTGGAGTAAGGATTAAAAGACATCATGAAGCTCTTGTTTATCTGAGAACCCTGAGGATTCTTTTACTTGCGTGCTTTCATTCTTCCTTTATTTACCAGGTCTGTTTGGTCACTTGAATAAAAGCATTTAATAAAATGTCAATAATTCAAAAGCAAGCAGTTTTTTAATAATATTAATGTGATAATATCTGAATATTGTGAGTGGGGGTATTTTTAAAAACTTTTTTAAAATCTACTTGGTGATTACAAAATCTTTAAATAATTAATACATTTGTATAAAAGCAATAGTCAACTGCTTCTGTTAAAAGTATTATTAAGAAAACTATATTTTTACTTACATTTATTTATTAATGATAAAACACGTCAGATACACATAAAATAAAACAAGAATTAAATTCATCTTGAGCTCCACAAAGACTAAAATATTAAAAGCTAAATGAGCATCTAATAAGAAAATGTGCAAATATTTTTTGGGGAAAAAAATTGTCTCAACTTCCAGACTTTACTTGAAGAAGTCAAAGTTAAACTACAAACAAGAAAAAAAAATGACTGGAACCTGTATGGATGCAAAGTATTACTGAACTGAGTTCTAACAGATGCTTGTTACCTATAAGCTGTATTGTTATATTTCATTATTAATAGCATTAAAAATACTCAACACACTAAAAGCCTTATCAATTTTCTATGTTTTATTTGTTATTTATCTTTAAATAAAAACAGTTTTTACTGAGTTGTTAAAATTTTCTCATCAGCAGAAAAAAATACAAATGAATTGATTTCTGTTAGAGTAGATCAGTATAATCATTCTAAAAGTACTCAGATTTACCTCAGCGTCTTCTGCTGCAGCACCTAATGCAACACAACACCATTATTATTATTATTATTATTATTATTATTATTATTATTATTATTATTTTGACATGAGAAATAATTGACCTGTGTTAACTTTTCTGTGCTTCAGTACAATGAAGATCAGGACACAGAAAAGAATTACAGTCGCTGAACCAAAGCCCACAGTCAGCATGAAGAACACAGCAGACCACACGCAGCCTTGGAAACAAACATTTAAAAAGAAATTGTATCTTTAAACCTGTAATTTATATTTCATATATATTTCATTCACGCTACTGACTGAGCTGATGTTTTTTTACATCCAAGAATAAGTGGAACTGAATCACTTTGGTGTTTAAACCAGTAGATGTAGCCTGTGACACTCAGCTCATGTTGGCACCAAATAGTGACTTTATCTCCAACTTCTGCCTCCAAAGATAAAGAGCACAGAGTCTCTGAGAGCAAACCTGCAACACACAGATTTTATATTAATCTACTATATGACTTAAAGTTACAGACAATATTAATATATATTATAAACTCATTTTTTTAATGGTGTATTCTCAGTAACACAAAATATGAATAATTAGATTTTTAATTACACAACCATTTAATGTATACCATGTATATATAAAGGATAATAATTTATTCAATCCATCATTAAGATGATTAAGACTTACCCATGACACAGAGAAACACATGAGGAGCTTTAACCTGGACCATTGTGTATCGGTCAAGAGACAAAACGGTCTGATGGGTAAAACTATCACTGGTTTATCTGTGTTTAAGGGGTGTGGCGGTTTATGCAACCTACAGCACCTTGGAACATAGCGTGACAGGAAGAAAACAAAATGTAACCTTAAATAGGTTGTTTTTATTGTCTTATATTTCAGTAAAAGTTTATCTGAATTATAGTTTAATACAAACGCACTAATGTATAATTATAAGATGTACAGTTTACTTTTTGAAACATTATGAAGTATTGTTGTGTTTTAAGAAACTACTATAAAAATGATACATACCCAAGATGTTACAGTACATATCCTGTACTTTTATACAGTTATACAGTACGTGTAGTAATGGGAATACTTTCAGACCAGTAATTTCTCACAATAATGTATTTTAAGTGAAGATACTTTTGTTTAGTATTTATTGCATAGTGTGACCTCAATTTAATTATCAAACTAATTCAATGAATCAATTAATTAGCCATTTTAAAAGGCATAATCTGTCGACTCTAAATGTGTTGAATATGCTAAAAGTGTTTTGTATCTATTTATATAATTATTAGTAGTGTGAATTTGTCTATAAATGTTGCACAGCAGGCAACATTCAGACAACACTTTCACAAACTTATTAGTAAAGTAATCTTTCTGCTTCTTCTTCTTCTACTTCTTCATCATCATCATCATCATCATCATTATAATCTTCTTCTTTTTTCAAATTGTATGAAAAGTGTATGAAAAGCAGCTAGTGAGTAAAACCAGATGAACCACAGGTGAGTGTGTCAGTTCTCACAGTTATAACACCAGCATCTTGCAAGCAAATATTCCGTGTCTCAGGTCTGTGGTTGGAAAACAGTCAAACGATAAACAATGTCTGTATGAGCTACAGCTTGTGGTTGAAGAGATGTCCTTACATGACTACAGAACTGATTTCAGTGGGGTTGTAAAGTAAGAGTTTAGATTTACTGTTTAAATAACTCTCTCTCTCTCTCTCTCACACACACACACACACACACACACATCTGAATCTCTCTCTTACCCCCTCACTCTGACAACACTAACTAGACATTCTTACTGGGCGCATGCTCCATTTACAGATCGGCGCACAACCACCAGTCACCCTCTGTGTTACATCTTTTACATTTCTGTGTCACTCTCTGGTCAAAATCATGGTAATCAAAAATAAATCACCCCTTCAAAAATGGCCCTGAATTCACTCTACAAATCACTCCATAGACTATAATAGGGTTTGAGTGGAGACGCATGCTCGAGTGTGTGGAAGTCATCCTACTGTGGACTCACACACTCGAGTATGCGTCTCCACTCAAACCCCATTATAGTATATGTAGTAGACTATATACTCCCCCTGCCCCTACTTCTGCAATAAAAAAAAAAAAAAAGTTAAAAAGGCTGTAGCCTTGCAGGAGATGTAACCGTTCAGAGGAGAGATTCCGGTTGTATATGTGTGTGTGTAGCCCCCTTACACCTGCTTCTACTCTCATTTCGTCGTCTACTCAAGATTCTTTTCAGAGGTAAAGTGCATATTCATTTGTTTAATTTTTACTATAGTTTGTATTAATATTTTTGGGCGGTAGAATGAATCATCAGAGTTTCCATTATTTCTTATGGGGGAAATTCGTCCTTGAGCAAGGCCCTTAACCCTCAACTGCTCAGATGTATAATGAGATAGAAATGTAAGTTGATCTGAATGAGGGCATCTGCCAAAGGCATAAATGCATATATGAGTGCTTTGATATACAAGCATGCTTCCAGAAAGAATTATGCTTGCAGTCCAAGGTTCCACTGTACAGGTGAAACTCGAGAAATTAGAATAGCATGCAAAAGTTCATTTATTTCAGTAATGCAACTGAAAAGGTGAAACTAATATATGAGCTAGACTCATAACATGCAAAGCAAGATTTGTCATAATTTAGATGATTATGGCGTACAGCTCAAGAAAACCCCATATATACTGTAACGATGTGGGTCGAGCGAGAGGCAGAGACGCGCATTAACTGTTCAGAATGGGCAGATACTCAGGCTGCTACCAGCAGGCAAAGAACAGGCAAAGATGCAGCCATTTATACACACAGTTGCCAGGCAATGCCGCCGTCAGTCAATCAGCCTGAACGAGCCACACCTGAAGGCGTGTTAATTAAGGGTCCTGATACCTCGGCACTTTATGCGAATATTAGGTAGCACTGGTAAGGTATCAGGGCCAATACAAAGAAAGAAAGAAAGAAAGAAAGAAGGAAAGAAGGAAAGAAAAGAAAAAGACAAGCGCTCAGAAAGTAAAGAGACAGAGGCAAAGCCCCAGCCTTTGCCTCCGTAAGATGCTGGCGAAAGCGAGAGACAGAGAGCAAGAGAGAGAGAGCGGCACGCATCAGTCCAGCATGCACGCTCAGTTTAAGTTTATTATTGCACAAAGCACAAACTCTCTCTCTCTCAATAAATCCTTGGTAAGGGCAACAAGCCCCGAGAGGATAAAAGTTTTGTTTTATTTTCCAGAGCCCCGCCCGTTCTCACGTAGAGGGTGGAGCTCCGTTATATTGTATTTACAGTTTTCTTTGGTTTTATTTAAGTTCCTAATTAATAATCCCTCGCCAACTCCAAACGGGAAAGTCTTCTCGTGCGTGTCGCAAGCACTCTCGCTAACTCCTATTTCGTTGACCCCCTCTAAAGCCCTGCGTCAGAGCTCTTATCATTAAAATCTCATGGTGCGGCTCTCCATACCGTGCCACGTAATAAATACAATCTTACATGCAATCAATAAAACAATGATTATACATAGAACAATATCGGACCTCTGAAAAGTTTAAGTATGCATATGAGCTCAGTATTGGTTTGGGTGCCTTTTGAAGCAATTACTGCTTCAATGTGGCGTCATATAGAAGCTACCAGCCTGTGGCACTGCTGAGGTGTTGTGGAAGACCAGGATGCTTCAATAGCAGCCTTAGCTCTTATGCATTGTTCATTCTCATGTCTCTCATCTTTCTCTTGGCAATGCCCCATAGATTCTCTCTGGGGTTCAGGTCAGGCGAGTTTGCTGGCCAATCAAGCACAGTAATCTCACGGTCATTGAACCAGGTTTTGGTGCTTTTGGCAGTGTGGGCAGGTGCCAAGTCCTGCTGGAAAATGAAGACAGCATCCCCATTAAGCTCATCTGCGGAAGGAAGCATAAAGTGCTCCAAAATCTCCTGGTAGACGGCAGCATTGAACCAGGTAAGACGTTTCTGACGTTGTTTGTTGTTCTGTCTGCGTGTGGTGGCTCTTGACTCCAGCCTCAGTTCACTAATTGTGAAAGTCCCCAACACTTTGAAATGGCCTGACAATCCTCTCCAGGCTGCGGTCATCCCTACTGCTTGTGTCAGGTCAGCAGTTTTTCCCATGATTGGGCTTCCTACTTAACTAGACTGAGAGATCATTTAAAGGCTCAGGAACCCTTTGCAGGTGTTATGGCTTAATTAGCTGATTGAGGGGGACATTTTGAGCCTAGAATATTGAACCTTTTACCAATATTCTAATTTTCTGAGATTGTGGATTTGGGGTTTTCATGAGCTGTAAACCATAATTATCTCAATTATAACAAATCACAGCTTGAACTATCTTGCTTTGCATGTAATGAGTCTCATATATTGGTTTCACCTTTTAAGTTGCGTTACTGAAATAAATAAACTTTTGCAGAATATTCTAATTTTTTGAGTTTCACCTTTATATACTGTACAATGGGAATTTATGGCTCTCACAGACCTGTAAGTTCTTCTTTAAGAGGCTCATCTGTCCTCTACTTGTTACCTGTATAAATGGCATCTGTTTGAACTTATCAGTATAAAAGTTACCTGTCCATAACTTCAAACAGTCACACTCCAAACTCCACTATGGCCAAGGCCAAAGAGCACCAGAAACAAAACTGTAGACCTACAACAGGCTGGGAATACTGAATCTGCAATAGGTAAGCAGCTTGGTGTGAAGAAATCAACTGTGGGAGCAATTATTAGAAAAAGGAAGACATACAAGAACACTGATAATCTCCCTCGATCTGGGGCTCCATGCAAGCTCTCACCCCGTGGGCTCAAAATGATCACAAGAACTGTGAGCAAAAATCCCAGAACCATACGGGGGATCTAGTGAATTACCTGCAGAGAGCTGGAACCAAAATAACAAAGGCTACCATCAGTAACACACTACCGGCCAGGGACTCAAATCCTGCAGTTCCAGACGGGAACCAAAATAGAACTTTTTGGTAAAAACTCAACTTGTCGTGTTTGAAGGAGAAAGAACACCATACCTACTGTGAGGCATGGGGGTGGAAACATCATGCTTTGGGGCTGTTTTTCTGCAAAGGGACCTCAACGACTGATCCATGTAAAGGAAAGAACGAATGGAGTCATGTATCGTGAGATTTTGAGTGAAAAATTCCTTCCATCAGCAAGGGCATTGAAGATGAAACGTGGCTGGGTCTTTCAGCATGAAAATGATCCCAAACACACAGCATGGACAATGAAGGAGTGGCTTTGTAAGAAGCATTTCAAGGTCCTGGGGTGGCCTAGCCAGTCGCCAGATCTGAACCCCATAGAAAATCTTTGGAGGGATTGGTGCAAATATGCATGAAAGTATCTTATTTAAAGTAACTTATGTGCAACGATCAAAGAAATGAAATAGAAATATGTAAATGTGCATTAATGTGCAGGTGTGCATTGTCCATAAATTGAGTGCAGGTCAGGGAGCTCAGTGAGGATAATGCGCTCAGCTGATCGCACCACCCTCTGTAGAGCACATCTATCTTATGTGGTACTGTTTCCGAACAAGGTGTTTTCTGTCAGAATGCTCTTCATGGTGCAGGAGTAGAAATTCCTGAGCACCCTGGAGGGCAGTCTGAAGTCTCTCAAGCATCTGAGGTGATAGAGATGCTGCTGGGCCTTTTTCACCACGGTGTTGATGTGACAGAACCATCACAGGTCCTGCGTGATATGAACACTGAGGTACCTGAAGCTGTTCACTCTCTCCACTGGGCTCCTGTTGATGACAGGGGTCTGGTAGTTCCTCGCCTGCTTTGTACTAAAGTCCGCTATCAACTGCTTCGATATGACTTTTAGAAGGAGATTGTTCCTCAGGCCCCAGATTTCCAATCTCCTTCAGGTAGGCTGTCTCATCGTTGTCCATGATCAGGCCCACCACAACGGTGTCATCAGCAAACTTGATAATAGTGATGGAGTTGGTAGTGGCCACGCAGTGTCATACAGTACATGTACAAAGAGTGCAGCAGGAGGCTCAAAACACAACACTGCGGTGCTCCAGTGCTGAGAGTGAGGGAGGCTGAGACATGTCCATCCATTCTTATTGCCTGTGGTCTGCCAGTTAGGAAATTGGAGATCTACTGGCACAGAGATGGGCTGAGTCCCAGTTGCTCCAGCTTAGTGGTGAGTGGGGAGGGAATTATGGTATTATATGCTGAGCTGTAGCCGGCAAAGATAATTTTAACACAATTCCCCCTTCTAGTGTTCAGGTGAGTGAGAGATGAGAAATGGCATCATCTGTACAGCGGTTTGGACGGTAAGCAAACTGTAATGGATCCAGTGTGTCAGGTAGTGAGGAGATGAAGAAGTTTCTGTCCAGCACTTTATCACTACTGAAGTGAGGGGTACAAGGCGATAATCATTGAGGGAAGCAGAATGGGGTTTCTTTGGGACAGGAACAATGATGGACTCTTTAAAGCATGTGGGGATTATAAACTGAGATAAAGAAAGGTTGAACACAGGTTCCAGCTGGTGTGCGCAGGCTCTGAGGACTCGACCTGAGATGCCATCTGGTTCTGCTGCTTTTCTGGTGTTCACTCTCCTGAAGGCTCTCCTCACGTCATGCTCGGAGATGATGAACGCGTTTCTGGTGCTGCTGGTGTCTTCCTGTCTGCAGTCGATGACGCTGCTAGCATTAGCATCGCTAGCGTCTTTAGCTGCAGGCTGGAAGCGAGCATAGAAGGTGTTCAGCTTCTCTGCCAGAGACATGTCCGCGTTTGTCATACCGGATATTGGTGCTTTGCAGTCCAAAGAAAAAGGAGTCAGAGCAGACATGATGGCAGGTCGGCGTAATCTTGTTCCTTTTTGTGTCTGACAGCAGACAAATCTTATGTAATCGTCTGCTGTTTGTAGCCCAACCACCTTAGTGCTTGATGTACATATAGTGACTATAGACTTCCTGTCAGCTCAGACCAGTCTTGTTTCTCTCACTTTCTTCTGAGCTCTCTTTCCTTAATGCTGTTACAGGCTCCAGACCTAAAATATCAAGTTGATATTAGCTCAGCTTAGTTTTAAAAACAGGCTGGTCTAGTCAGTAGGTTGTTTCACAGTCTTTAGGTTCTGTAAAAGAGAAACCAGGCTCAGTGGTAGGTTTCTCACCTCTTATGCGAAAGGCCCCGGTTCAATTCCCAGCCAGTCCCCAAACCCCAGCTACTGTATTCAGTGCTGGTCCCAAGCCCAGATGAAATGGCAAAGTTGTGTCAGGAAGTGCATCCGGCAAAAACATGTGCCAAATTGTTGTGTGGATTGGATCATCAGTCAAACGCACAAACATGTTGTCTGTCAGAAAGGTCTCTGTTTATTAACAGCAAAAGATAGTGTTTTTATATGTTTGACCAAATGCCTGTGCCATCGACATCTGTTACTAAAAAGAACATAAACCACTGTAAAATGTCCCGGATGAATTCCTGAAGAACTAAAGAGTGGAAGTTGGACAGATGTTGGTCCAGAGATGAACTAGGAGGTGTTGGCACTCGTTAGGGGGAGAGAGAGAGAGAGAGAGAGAGAGAAGAATGAGAAGGTGAGCGTGGGAGCTTTAGCACTTTAAGAACAGAAGCAAGAGGAGACAGGAAGAGGAAGGTGTTAGCAAGGATTTAACAAATTAATATCAGATCTATGAGGAAGAGAGTAGAATTATTTTTTTAATATAAAATAATTCCATTACATTATAAAATGTATATTAAAAGAAAATAAATATGTAAAGCAACAGTGGAAGTGGAACAATACAATGTGGAATAATACAGGGATACAAATTAATGTAATTTTAGTCTTAGTACAAAATAAAAGGTGGTGCATTATTATATGTTTAAGACCTTTTTTTTTATTTTTTATTTACTCTGACCCCAGGCTAAGCTAAGCCCTGCATACAGTACTGACTAAATCTCTACGAGAGTGTTAGGTTAAAAACCCCGGAGGATTCTGGGTAACTGAGTTCTCCCACACGGCTCTCTCACTGTGCACCTCTGTCTCCCTCTGCTGGCAGCTGGTGGTATAGCGCAGCCTTAGATCTCACAGGTTAAATCTCACAATGAGCAAAGAATTTCCTGCTGAGGGTTTGTTAGAGCAGGTTACAAGGATGTGACTGGATGATTAACTGCTTAAGTGTGAAGAGCTTCAAGTCTGTGCTGCAAAGAGCAACTGAGTCAAATGTCATGGGCAAAAGTGTTAATCACCTCTACTACCATTAAACAACTCATATAAAGATCTTTATGGTCTTTTAATCACAAAGAGAAACAATAATAATAATTCATAGGCGGCATGGTGGTTAACACTGTCGCCTTGCACCTCCAGGGGCTGGAATCGATTCTTGGCCTGGTGCGACTCATGTCTCTGCGTTCATGGCATACTGGATGACTCTGAATACTGGATAAAGTGGTATAGATGATGAATGAGTGAGTGTAAAGCAATATTTCGTTAGATGTTAAGATAAATGCAATAAAAGCAAAATTTAAAAAATGACCAAACACCCTCCAAGATATATAGATTAGATGTTGAAGCACGGGCTGTAGCAGTAAATGAGACAATCAAAATGTGCAACACGCCTACAAAAACCACAAAGAAATCCCTGATTCATTAAAGGGCTCTGTTTACATTATTTTAATAAAGCCCATCTGTCACAGCCCAAACTGTTCAACCAAACTGTTCAACCTTGTCAACCATACCCTTTGGTTTGGTGACAGATACCACAGCAGAGGTCTAGCAGAGTCCAGGTCTCAACAGGTCAGGGCTATTTTGGCACAAAAGTGGTCATAATGTTATGGCTGATGGTGATACTGCATACACCTATCAGCAATAACTTTACAATGCTAAACATTATGCCCAATATTGTATAGACTCTCATTGTGCTACCTGGGCTGCTCTGTCCCCTCAGGTCATGGCTCCACAAGACCTCTGGTGGTATGCTGTGGTGTCTGGCACCAAGAGACTGGCAGTGGATCCTTTGGGTGATGATGTTTGTTTTGTTAGGCCTCCATGATCGAATTTGGATCTGGGAGTTTAGATGTGAGCCGGCCTGTCATACACTGGGTGGGCCACTGGGTGCCCTTGGATCTGTTATAAGTTTACTTGTATGTAACTGATAATCAGTCTTAATGTGTTAATGTTATGGCAGATCGGTATCTACAAAAATTAATGCTAACAGCACCACAAGGTGAATTGAATAACACTGATTACCAATTTTACATAACTGGTGACATGTTAGGTGCCAGGTGCTTCTCCTGTCTGCTATGAACAGGAAACTGAGGCTAAAATTCACATGTTCTCATCAAAAAGTGGACAATGCAAGACTGGAAAAACATTGCCTTGCCTGATGAGTCTTAATTCTTGCCGTGACATTTGGATGGAAACAACATGAAAGCATGGATCCATCTTACCTTTTATAAGTGGGTCAGGCTGGTGGTGGAGATTTTCTTTTCCCACTTCGGGCCCCTTAGTACCACTTGTTACTGAGCATGTACATCCCTTTATGACTAAAGAATATAACACACTATGCCACAAAGCTAAAATCAACTCAAGCTGGTCTTGTGAACTGTACTCAAATGACTGTGTCTCCACAGCCACCAGATCTGAAACCAGTAGCTGTGAGATTTATGCAGCTGTGGATGGGTGGGAGATTAACATCATGGATGTGGAACAAACAAATCTGAAGCAACTATGTGATGTCCAAAATCTCTAAGCAATGTTTCCAGCACCTTGTTGAATTTTGAAGAATTATGGCAGTTCTGGCAAAAAGGGGGCCATCCCAAGGCTGAATGTGCATATAAATTAGGTGCATTTTATGCTTGAATGATTCATAGGTCATTGTATGACTTAACATACAAAAATTGCTCTAAACATTAGGAAATGTGGAGAACTATTACTCAAGACTACATAAAAATTACAAGAAAGTCTGAAACTTAAAGAAAAATATAAATATAAAAGATAAATATGAAGAAATGAGGGGGCTGAAGGCTTTGGCACACTATTGAATATATCTGAATTATAGACCATCAAGATGAGTAACATGTAAGATTATAGGAGAGTCTCACACCCCTTTCACTGCAGAGAGATGGAGGATCATGGGGGCTATTTGTGTGTACATACCTGGACAAAATTGTTGGTACCCTTCGTTACCTAATGAAAGAAAAACTCACAATGGTCACATAAATAATTTTAATCTGACAAAAGTAATAATTAAAAAAAAATTCTATGTATGTTAACCAATGAAAGTCAGACATTGCTTTTCAACCATGCTTCAACAGAATTATTTAAAAAAAAAATGAACTCATGGAACAGGCCTGGACAAAAATGATGGTACCCCTAACTTAATAGTTTGTTGCACAACCTTTTGAGGCAATCACTGCAATCAAACGATTCCTGTAACTGTCAATGAGACTTCTGCACCTCTCTACAGGTATTTTGGCCCACTCCTCATGAGCAAGCTGCTCCAGTTGTTTCCGGTTTGAAGGGTGCCTTTTCCAGACAGCATGTTTCAGCTCCTTCCAAAGATGCTCAATAGGATTGAGGTCAGGGCTCATAGAAGGCCACTTTAGAATAGTCCAATGTTTTCCTCTTAGCCATTCTTGGGTGTTTTTAGCTGTGTTTTGGGTCCTTGTCCTGTTGCAAGACCGATGACCTGCAACTGAGACCCAGCTTTCTGACACTGGCCAGCACATTTCTCTCTAGAATCCCTTGATAGTCTTGAGATTTCATTTTACCCTGCAGAGATTCAAGACACCCTGTGCCAGATGCAGCAAAGCAGCCCCAGAACATAACAGAGCCTCCTCCATGTTTCACAGTAGGGACAGTGTTCTTTTCTTCATATGCTTCAAGTATAATTAGCAAAATTTGCCTTGGCAAAAAGTTCCATTTTTGTCTCATCTGTCCATAGGACATTCTCCCAGAAGCTTTGTGGCTTGTCAACATGTAGTTTGGCATATTCCAGTCTGGCTTTTTTATGATTTGTTTTCATCAATGGTGTCCTCCTTGGTCGTCTCCCATGTAGTCCACTTTTGCTCAAACAACAACGGATGGTGAGATTCGACACCGATGTTCCTTGAGCATGAGGTTCACCTTGGATCTCTTTAGAAGTCTTTCTGGGCTCTTTTGTTACCATTTGGATTATCCGTCTCTTTGATTTGTCATCAATTTTCCTCCTGCGGCCACATCCAGGGAGGTTGGCTACAGTCCCATGGATCTTAAATTTCTGAATAATATGTGCAACTGTAGTCACAGGAACATGTAGCTGCTTGGAAATGGTCTTATAGCCTTTACCTTTAACATGCTTGTCTATAATTTTCTTTCGAATCTCCTGAGACAACTCTTTCCTTCGCTTCCTCTGGTCCATGTTGAGTGTGGTACATACCATGTCACCAAACAACACAGTGACTACCTGGAGCCCTATATATAGGCCCACTGACTGATTACAAGATTGTAGACACCTGTGATGCTAATTAGTGGACACACCTTGAATTAACATGTCCCTTTGGTCACATTATTTTCAGTATTTTCTAGGGGTACCATCATTTTTGTCCAGGCCTGTTCCATGAGTTTATTTTTTATAAATAATTTAAATAATTCCGTTGAAGCATGGTTGAAAAGCAATGTCTGACCTTCATTGGTTAACATTCATAGAATTCTTATTTATTATTACTTTTGTCAGATTAAAGTTATTTCTGTGACCATTGTAAGTTTTTCTTTCATTGACCAAAGGGTACCAACAATTTTGTCCACGTGTGTACATTTAAGTGCTATTTATTAAATATGAATTTATGAATAATATTTGCTCAATGAAATGTTGAATTTTAAATCAATGTTGGCAAACTGTACCTTATTCCAGGAGTAAATATATAATAAATCCACTGGAGAAGGAAGGATATAACATTTTGATATAAAGAAATATATTTACAAAAGCAATGAACCACCTTTGTTTTAAATGATTCATAACATGTTTATTAATAAGCATAGTCGCAAACCTAAGAGCTGCTTTGCTGACAGAGACAGTGATGAAGTTAACTCCACTCTAGCGTAACTGTTGATAAGTTCACCAACCAGGTATAGCTACTTTTACTGGGCCAACAGCAAGGTTTTGGTAGTTAAAATTGCTCATTATCTTGTATTTTAATACCTAGTACTGAAATATTCTTTGATGTAAATACATGGACCGTGTAGTGTTATCTTTAAATGCTACAGTATGTATCTCCATCAGCAAATTTCTGACATTGCTTTGGAAATAGTGATTGCATCATGGGGGCAATCCATGGTAGAAAGTGTTATGTTAGTGATCACGTGTCTCAACATAAGTTATATATATATATATTTTTTATATTAGTTGAATGCCAGAAGCAGTCGCTGCTGAAGCTTCATGCATACACGCTCCACCATGGATTGCCCCCATAATGCAATCACTATTTGCAAAGCAATGTCAGAAATTTGCTGATGGAGATACCATGGCTGAAGCCATGCTGAGGCTTGAGGTAATTAAGATCTACCAAAATGTCCTGCCTGGAGAAAAGAATAAACTACCTGATGTTATTTGTACTGTACAAAAAAAGCATGATTGAGAGACATGGTGTTCTTCATTTGTGTTCCATTCTTTTTTCTGCCCTTTCAGAATTTCCTACCAATAGAAAAAATAGTTAAAAAAGATATATCAGTATCAATATCTCCAAGCTATAGTTTTAAATGGTTGTTTCACTGCAAATAATATAGTTCAAGTTTATTGGAGGTAATAGTTCCTGATATACTGATTTTCTGACTTTTTGTTTTGAATGTAAATAGAATATAATCCTTACTGCTGTAAAACTGGTAGCACTTTCCAATACACAGTGTTATCCTGTAACATTAATCTATCAATTAGAAAACTCTTAAAATAACCATGAGTCACGTTTGCGGGTGCGAGGCATAAACGCAGAGGTCTAAGATGCTTCAAAGAATGTGGTTTATTTATAAAGAAAACAGGGAAATCCAATAAACAAATAAACTTTATGATAAAACAAACCAAAACATGAATAAAGACAGGAAACACACGAACTAAACTGGATGGACATTTACGGGGTGAAATCAACAGTTGCTAGACAAAAACTGAAACTCAAACAACCTATTTATAAAGAAATTAATGATCAACTCGGTTCAGGTGAGCGCCCATGTCACCTGACTGAGTTGCAAACTGGGAAATGAAGTATTGAAACTGAAACTTAAAAGAACTACACAAAAATGTCTAAGGGCGCTTTGGCGCCCTCTAGGGGTTATCCCTGACACCATGCAAATAAAATAAAATATACAATAAATATAAAATCATTAAAAAATATCTTTCAATACTAAACACAAACCCAAAAGTATTTTATAAAGTATGACGTATTTTAGGTATGTGCATGTGTTGTAAATGTGGCTTGGCAACCCTTTTCAGGCTAATACATGTAAATTACTTTGTTTCTCATCCCTTCTGGAATTTCTTTAGATCATTAGGTCATGATGTGTTGTTTTTTTAGATCTTTTAGCGTGCTCCTCTTTGTCAGACAGGTTCGATTTAAATTTCAAGTTTCTTGATTCAACACGTCTGGCAGTATTCAGACTTGGGTGAGCCAAGTGAAATTTAACTCAACTTTCCAAAACATGTGGTTATTTAGTTTATTCATGATTTAGCAAGGGGGGCGGTTACTTTTTTCACATAGGGCGAGGCAGGTTTTTTTTCCTTAATAAATGAAATAATCATTTAAAAACTGCATTTTGTGTTTACTCAGGTTGTCTTGGTGTAATATTAAAATCTGATGATTTCAATCCTTTGACAAACATGCAAAAAATCTAACAAAAAATATAGGAGTAGGGCAAATTCTTTTCATGGGACTGTAAGTCAGAAGATGAAAGGCATAAGTTAACTAATCTTCAGTAATGATGAAGTGACATTTATGAGACTAAACCACTAGAGTACGCCCAAGTCAATGATGGTTAGGACATGCAATACCAAATATACAGTATACTTATTTCTTTAAACTTCATGGAAAGATTACTCTTCAACAAAACAGATTACAAATGAAATCTCCAAATTACAAATTACAAATATTATTCCTGTTTATTTAAATCTCACTTTAAGCATGATGCTTTACTGACATTTTCACCTTTGCTCAAAAATATTATAGGCAAATGGAAATAGCTCGGTAAAAGTATAAAACAGCACCACCCAAAGGTTTCTACTCAAAACAGGTATCAGAGAAGGGTGCCCAGTAATTTATGTCTTTGGTAGAGAGATTATTGTCAGACGTTAGCCGATGATACGTCTTCCTTCCTCTCCTTAGCATTATTTTTTGGGGAATAATGGGACATAATAATAATAGTAATAAAGATCAGATCTCTGTTCAATGAAGGGAACTGTTTTCACTGGCTTGTTAATTAATGTAATCTCATAATTACAATTATTTAATTTCACATGTCAGTTTTCTAATATCAACAACAGAGTAAACATGATGATGAGAGCCATTCCAAATGGTTCTGTAACATTGTACAATAATGTCCCAAAATTGTTTAACATATTTTTAAAGCATTTCTTATTCCCACAGGAAGTCATTTTTGTTCCATATGTGTCACAGCCTAGCTGGTGGTACTGGCTGGCTATACCAACTGATGTACTTGCCGTGGGCGTATAGGGTAGGCATGAAGGCAGAGGGGTTTTTCAACAGAAAAGTCTTTTATTTAAACACAAACTCAAAAACAGACAAACAAACAAAGAAACAAACAAACTCAATCTAAAACTAGGGCTCAGGAAAAACACAGGGAACTGAGCGCTAACACAGGGAAACATGGAGCTGGAGCTAACTAAAGACACATAGGGGAACTAGAGACAAGACAGGACTGGAGAGACAGGACTGGAGAGACAGGACTGGAGACGGGGCACAGAGACAGGACTGGAGACGGGGCCTAGGCCTACTAGCGGGTAACTTTAATGAGCCACCTCGGTTCAGCTGAGCCCTCATCACCTGACCGAGGTGCCCTCTGGGAAACTGAGGTGGCCAACAAAACTACAAAAGAGAGACAAGAACAGTGACCTCTAGTGGAGGACCCTAACAGTACCCCCCTCCATAAAAACGCTCCTCCGAAACACTACCTGAGGTCCCAGTTACTCTCCCCTATTGTCTGGAGTCGGTTCACCCAACTTACGACACCGACAAGCTGGTTCCCCGAGCAGGATGGAAAGGCAGGCGAAACTGGACTGCCACCGAAACCAGGCGCCGGAGGCAGTCTCAGGTCTGCCCTAGACGCTTGGCAGTGGAGGCAGCAATGGCCCGTTCTCGGGGTGGTAGACTCTCCACGCCAAAGCCGGGTGCTGGATGTGGGACCTCATCGATGCTCTGGGATGGGAAGGGGGGATCCTCCCCTGAGGCTCGGAGACGAAGGTCGGAGCCTCCCCGTGAGGCTCTGGAACGGTGCTTTGGGGCCTCCCCGTGAAGCACTGGAACGGTGCTTTGGGGCCTCCACGTGAGACTCTGGAACGGTGCTTTGGGGCCTCCCCGTGAGGCTCTGGAACGGAGCTTGTGAGACCTTTCATAATTCAGCTGTAGGGCAAGCCGACTACCCTCAGCCTGCTTGCCCCAGCGTTACGGTCCCAGCCCCCGGGCCAAAAAAATCTCCCGGGGGGGGCCCCCTCTGCTATGCCCTTGTTTGGTTGAGCATTCTGCCACGGCCTAGCTGGTGGTACTGGCTGGCTAGACCGGCTGATGTACTTGCCGTGGGCATATAGGGTAGGCATGAAGGCAGAGGGGTTGTTCAACAGAACAGTCTTTAATTTAAACACAAACTCAAAAACAGGCAAACAAAGAAACAAACAAACTCAAACTAAAACTAGGGCTCAGGAAAAACACAGGGAACTGAGCACTAACACAGGGAAACATGGAGCTGGAGCTAAAGGGGAACTAGAGACGAGACAGGACTGGAGAGACAGGACTGGAGACGGGGCGGAGAGACAGGACTGGAGACGGGGCGGAGAGACAGGACTGGAGACGGGGCACAGAGACAGGACTGGAGGCGGGGCACAGAGACCGGATGGGTTAGTGGTTAGTTAGATTAGTAGCTACATGGAATACTGGTGAAAGGAATGATGAACTAACCGGGTTAGTATCTATTGTAGTTAGTGGCTAACCGGATTAGTACTGACCTTATGGGGGGACTGAACACAAAAGGAAAGGCACACATGAGGCTATTCCAAACTAGCGGCTAACCTACTAGCGATCAGAACCACTAGAGGCTAGCCTACTGAAGGACCCTAACAATATGTCACTTCCCACTGTAATATTAATTGGCAAAAAAGTATGAATGTTGCCTCATAACTACCTTTTGTAAAACACAAGAGTTTATATATAGATATTCTTGAGACTTTCCCTTGTTTGCTGTGGGAATGCTACCGATACTTCTCGTTCTCCTCCCTCCAATGACACTCAGTCCGGGGTTCCTCTTCACCCTGGTCATTGCCACACATAGACCTCGTGGCCCGTACCTCTTGGTCGGTGCGGGGACTTACTTCACCCCTGGCTGCTCCCTTAGCTCACCTAGTCTAGTCTCTCTCCATGGTGCTTTGCAGGATCTCACTCCTCTCGCTCCTGTGAACCTCGTGGAGCCACACAGGATGGCAAGCCAACCGCTCACAGTATCTGCTCGCCACGGCGTCATCGTCATGGTCACAGCTCCCCATCCCCCTCCATAAGAATATCCAGGTGAGGCCCCTCCGCTATGCCACTATACAGGTCTTGCATTCTGTCACGTTTGTAATGGTGGTGTAGGCGAGGCATAGGCGCAGAGGTGAAGACGTGTTAGATGTTTTTTTTTAATAATAAAGAAATAAAACATAAACAAACACACTTAACTTGAGCACAAACCAAACAGAAGTCTCTGCAAAACTAAACAAAACAATGAGCTGAACTAAACTGGCATGAAACTCAACTAAGTATAAGCTAACCAGCATTTCACAAGTACTATTCCAACAGATGCAAGACAAAAAGTGGAACTTAAACAGGCCATTTATAATCATCAAACTAATGAGCGCCACCTCGGTTCAGATGAGTGCTCCCATATGTTTTGTCTTTTATAAAGATTCTCAATATTACCTGGAGACCATTAAATTTTGTTTCTTCAAATGTTTATAATTTACTTTTTATTTAATTAAATTTTATTATTTATTTATTTTTATTTGCTTTGCATTCTTAAAAATGTCAGAAAATATATAGGGAAAAAACAACTGAATCAAATTCCTGAGAGTCACCTGACCGACATGTTCCCTGGGGTCAGTAATTCAAAAGAACATGGACTCCTGGTATTCACACTAATTCCAAAAAGATTTAATCTGTGAATGGAGAGTTTTGCTTGTGCTTGTAAATCACATTTAAAACCACTTTCACATATTTCCAAATACATCATCAAAATGAAAACATATCTGCGTTAATAACAATATATATATAAAGTGCTATGTCTTTTATACCATTTTCATTAATAATGATTATCACAAAATAAGGACAAAGACACATGCTATTCTTCATATTTAGGTACACCCTGGACAGGGCTCCAGTCCATCGTAGGGCACACACACACAGACCCACAAACACACACACACGCGCATGTGCATGTGCAAACAAGCACACACACTACGGGCAATTTGGGAACACCAATTGTGTCAGGGATAACCCCTAGAGGGTTCCACTTCAGTTCCCATTATGCACCTCGGTCAGGTGACGTGGGCGCTCACCTGAACCGAGTTGATTATTAGTTTCCTTATAAATAACTTGTTTTAGTTCAGTGTCGTGTCTTGCATCTGTTGATTTAACCCTGTAAATGTCTATCATGTTTAGTTTGTGTCTCCCTGGGTCCTCATACGTGTTTTAGGTTTTTTCATATAAAGTACATTTGTTTGTTTAATTTCCCTGGCTGTTTAATAAAAACATCGTTCCTTTAAAAACCTGGACCTCTGCATCTATGCCTCACACCCACAACTCCTGACAAATTGGCCTAATCTGCATGTCTTTGGATTGTCGGAGGAAACCAGAGTACCAGGAGAAAACCCACCAAGAATGGGGAGAACATGTAAACTTCATGCACACAGACCTGAGGCAGGAATTGAACCCCGACCCTGGAGTTGCGAGACCACAATGCCAACCACTATGTTGCATGGCACATCAACACTTTATTTAACACGAAGCGGGAGAGGTGTCATGGTTTCATGTGGCTTCATCTGCCATTACTAATTCAGACCTGTGAATGGAGCGAATATTCTTCTCTTCTTCTTTTTTAAGGTTTTTTGGTGGTTGTCAACCAGTTTGTAGGTGCATTTCTTCCATCTTCTGGCCTGGATTGTGGAACTCCTGCTTGTCAATAACAACAACAACATTAATAATAATAATAATAATAATAATAATAATAATAATAATAATAAGGGCAAAAATTAATTAGTAATTCTAAGTTGTCTTTGTTATTCCAGTTTCATTTAATCAAGATACTGTACATCTTCCATACAGCTTTTGTTATACTACTACTACTACTACTAATAATAATAATAATAATAACAACAACAGAAGAATCAGAAATATTTTCTCTGATTCTGAGGTTAGATAAGGCTTTTCCATTTCTTCTGATAAATCTTGCTTTCCTCAGTATGATTGAAGAATCACAATCTACATTGAGTGTACAGTACAGTATGATTGGTTAGATGTGTTATTATATATAAAATGATGAGCCACTCAGAGCTCCTTCCTCAGGCAGACACACAGTGGATAAGAATAAAAACAGTGAGGAGTTTACCAGGAATCAGGAATGGGAACTAAATTTACTTTCCAGTAAATCCCCAAAAAACTTTATATCTCCTAAAGCCACATAGCCCTACCACATGGGGGAATGTGCACAGAAAGATCATATTTACTTCAACAAGACAGAGACGATCAGATCAAGTGTTTACATTGCTAATACAGTATGTCACAAAAGTGAGTAGCCCCCTCACATTTCTGCAAATATGTAGTTATATCATTTCATAGGACAACACTCCATAAATGATTCTTTGACACAATGAAAAGTAGTCAGTGTAAAGTTTGTATAGCAGTGTAAATTTATTGTCCCTCAAAATAACTACAAATACAGCCAATAATAGCTGAACCCCAGACAACAAAAGTGAGTACACCCTAAGTGAAAATGTACAAATTCAGTGCTCAGACCATACGCCACACACTGCATCAAATTGCTCTGCATGGTTGTTGTCCTAGAAGGAAGCCTCTTCTAAAGATGATGCACAAGAAAGCTAGCAAACAATTTGCTGCAGACATGCAAACTAAGGACCATAATTACTGGAACCATGTCCTGTGGTCTGATGAGACCAAGATAAACCTATTTGGTTCAGATGGTGTCAAGCGTGTGTGGCGGCAACCAGGTGAGGAGTACAAAGACAAGTGTGTCTTGCCTACCGTCAAGCATGGTGGTGGGAGTGTCATGATCTGGGGCTGCAAGAGTGCTGCTGGCATTGGGGAGCTACCGTTCATTGAGGGAAGCATGAATTCTAACATGTACTGTGACATACTGAAGCAGAGCATGATCCCCTCCTGTAACTACACGGGTCACACGAGGGGCAAAGCCTTGCTTAAACTGTTCAGAACGGGAAGATCCGCAAGCTGTTACCACACGGAGGTCTGAACAGGTAAAAGCACGGCCATTTATACACACGGTTGCTAGGCCAGAACGAGCCTGAACGAGCCTGAACGAGCCGCACCTGACGGCGTGTTTATTTAAGGGTCCTGATACCGGCGCACTTCGTGCGATCATTTAGGTAGCACCGGTGAAGGTATCAGGGCCAAAGAAAAGAAAAGAAAAGAAAAGAAAAGAAAGAAAGAAAAGAAAATAAAAGACAGACAGACAGACAGCTGTTTAGAGACAGAGGCAAAGCCCCAGCCTCTGTCTATTTAAGACGCCGGTGAGAGCGAGTGAGAGAGAGAGATAGAGAGAGCGGCACGCAGAAGTACAGCGTGCGCGCTCAGTACAGTTTGTTGGTGCACGAAGCACAAACTCTCTCTCTCTCTCTCTCTCTCTCTCTCGCAAAATCCTCGGTAAGAGTGAACGCCCCGAGAGGACAAGTGTTGTTTTATTTTCCAGAGCCCCGTCCATTCTCGCGTAGATGGCGGAGCTCTGTTTATTTTGTGTTTTCACTTTTTTCATTTATTTTCCTTTTAAGTTCCTTAATTAATAATCCCACGCTATCTCCAAACGGGAAGGTCTTCCCGTGTGTATCACAAGCACTCTCACTAACTCCTATTTCATTGACACACTCTAACGCCCTGCATAAGCGTTCTTATAATTAAAAAACATCGCGTGGTGCGGCTCTCCATACCGCACCACGTAACACCTCCCTCCTTAAACTGGGCTGCAGAGCATGATAATGCATGATAATGACCCCAAACACACCTCCAAGATGACCACTGGCTTGCTAAAGAGGCTGAGGGTAAAGGTGTTGGACTGGCCAAGCAAGTCTCCAGACCGAAACCCCATAGAACCAAAGCAAGTCTCCAGACCGAAACCCTCTGGGGCATCGTGAAAAGGAAGTTGGAGGAGCAAATTGTGTCAAATGTCCACCACCTCCATGATGTTGTGATGGAGTAGTGGAAGAGGATTCCAGTGGTATCCTGTGAAGCTCTGGTGAACTCCATGGCCAAGAGAATTCAAGCCGTGCTGGAAAATGATGACAAAATATTGACATTTCACATTTTCACTTACGGGTGTACTCAGTTTTGTTGCCAGGGGTTCAGCTATTATTGGCTGCATTTTTAGTTATTTTGAGGGGACAATAAATTTACACTGCTATACAAACTTTACACTGACTACTTTTCATTGTGTCAAAGAATAATTTATGCAGTGTTGTCCTATGAAAAGATATAACTAAATATTTGCAGAGATGTGAGGGGTGTTCTCACTTTTGTGACATACTGTATTTATGTACTGAAACAATTACTAAAGGTTTACACCCCCTTCTCATTCCTGTCAGACTGCTTCGACTGAGGAGTTTACATGATGAAGTTTTATTCAGAATAGATGATTATTCCCATTATGAGTGGAATATTAGGGTCCAAATGAACTACTTTATCTAGAATAAAATGAATAAATGTGTAATAGTGTGGCGGTAGGGTGTAGTTAACATTAAGAAAGTCCAATTACGCCACCCTGGGAACTCACCCCAGGGACAAAAAAGAGATGAAGATATCTAAACCACTCAATTTAGAAGTAAAGCACACACGTTCGATTACTTCCAGTAGGCAGGAGACGTGGATAAAGTATAAAAAAATATAATTTTATTAATACAATTGTTTAAAAACACTAAAAAGAACAAATGAACCAACAAGAAAACCCCAGTTCAAACAAGAGAACAAAATACAGAAGAAAGGAAGAAAAAAATGAAAAACCTGATTGAAATATGGTATTGTTGGATACAAAAAAATAAAATAAAAAGAAGAATACAGACAGAGCTGAGGTTCACGATGGCCAGAACCAAGGTAAAGTGGTCTTCACTAGAGCACACTTCCACACACCACAGTGCACAATGATCACGCTCTCAGACACGCCAAGTGTAACACTGCACACAATTGGGAAGAACCGCCACCACAGCGAGGAAGGCGAACTTAGCACGGAACCTCAGCTCCTACAATAAACAGAAAAAGAAATAAAACAACAAAAAAAGAACTCCAACAATAGTACAGATATCGCCTAATGAGACCTTTTCTGACAACAACGAGTATCAAGAACTAACAAAAGTACATCAGGAGAAGTCATCAAACTTCAAAGGGACAGAGTAGTCTATTACAAATCAGCTACCCTGAAATACCTCCATTCAAATTAAAAAATAGAAGCACGTCATGATACATTTCAATCAAAGAAAGCATGATAAAGAAAACAAAACAACTTAAATGCCAAGAGAACCTGGCTTACTGAAACAAAAGGAAAATAAATGTATAAAATCAACCATACAATGGACATGGGGCAATAAAACAGCACGACACCAGACAGTCCCCTTTCCACACTGTTCACGACAGCACCTTCATGAGATGAACGGCAGCATCTTCAAATTCAAATCGTCAAAAACCGTAAAAACCAACAGCACTAGCGGCGCCACTTGGAAAACAGCAGTCAAGACGATATTACCACATAGCAACGAGAGGGAGTTTCCATTCATGTCTCTGTAAGGAAGCCTGATAGGCGAACACTCAACCACGTCGGCAACCACAGCGCCGGAAAACACGCTGCTGCTGCTGCTGCAGCTACAAACACTCACAACAAAGGGGAAACCGGGCGTGATGCAACCCCGGCAGCAGCCAATCGGCCTTTAAATAGGGAGGTGCCTTGCTCTGATTGGTGAACACTGCTGTCACTCACCTAAACCCACTACAATAGCATAAACATTACAATTGGTAGCATGATATATAATAGGCAATATACACCAGGGCAATCGACATAGGGCATGTCAGTTTGTGTTTATTACAAGATAGTCATAGATGTTCATCATATACCCCACAGTGGATTTGGGCGCAGTAAAAAAAAAGGACACACAAGAAACAAGAGTGGCATTTCCACCAAAGAAAATTTAGGCAATCGTCAAAAGCACAAGCACAAGAAAACATTAGATTATACTGAGTTCTGAAATTACCAGTGTTGGGGCTAGAAAAGACAAGAGTGAGCATTGTGGGAGTATTGGCTAATGGCCTGTATATGTCCTGAACAATACTTTTGCATGGTTTCTTGCAAACCCTGGCATGATGGCAGGAAAAGAGTCTGATAGGGATAGTAATGACTCTATGGAATTTAATAAAGAAGTCCATGGAAGGCAGCATAATTGGGAAATTGTGGTGAGAGAGTAAAATTGTAAAAACATCATCTTCACCCGGATATTGTTCGCCTTCCTCGTCGTAGATACATCCATCGCGGCGAAGTTTCCATCTCACCAACACTTCAGGAATAAAATCCATCTGGACTTCTCGACGTCCATCGTGCTACACTGGCAGGGGGGTTGATCACAGTGTATTAGCTAGACCAGGCAGGTCAGCTAATGCTAATGCCAAATGTGATGACGCCATGATAAACTTCGGTCTGCTTAATATCCGCTCACTTACAAGCAAGGGGCATCTCATCCGGGATCTCCTCACTGACCGAAAGTTTGATTTCCTCTGTCGAACAGAAACTTGACAACAACCCAATGACCTCTATGAGTCAACCCCATCTGGGTTTGTGTACATCTCTCAGCCTCATGGCTGTGGCCGTGGAGGTGGACTCGCGATTATTCACCGTGAGAAGTGGAAAGTCCTGCCAGTGTCCGCACCTGCATTTGATTGATTTGAATCAATCATTTGAAAAACTTCCTGGGCCCACACCTACCATTGTTGCTGTGCTTTATCGCCGCCCTAAGACTCAACGCAATTTTACAACTGACTTGGCTGCTTTT
Source organism: Clarias fuscus (assembly GCA_030347435.1). Taxonomy (NCBI): domain Eukaryota; kingdom Metazoa; phylum Chordata; class Actinopteri; order Siluriformes; family Clariidae; genus Clarias; species Clarias fuscus. The sequence continues at coordinate 4,846,659 of CM059208.1, forward strand.
CTCACCCACTTAATCACACTTTCCTCAAATATAATATTGGTGGGTGACTTTAATATACACATCGACAATATCGACCACCCTCTTACTAGAGACTTTGCTGCCTGTCTTGAGAGTTTTGGTCTCCGGCAGCATATTGACTTTCCAACTCACTCCAAGGGTCATATGCTGGACTTAATCTGCTGTTCTGGTCTCACTCCTTCCGTTTGTACTGCTGTTGATCTCCCAATAACTGATCACTTTCTTATCTCTTTCAATTTTCAACTCTCTCTCTCTGTAATCAAGCAACCTCATATCATATCTTTCCGTAGTATTAAGGACATCAGTTCTGATGCTCTTACCAGTAGTATTGATCATGACGTCATGAACTGTCTATCTGACCTGGATGATCTGGTTTCTTGCTATAATGAAGGCCTTATGTCTATTCTTAACTCTCTTGCTCCTCTGAAAACAAGGATTGTCACTTTTACTCAGTCTGCACCCTGGTTCACTACAGAGCTCCGACTAATGAAAGCCAAAGGTCGTCAGCTTGAGCGGCTTTATAGAAAAACGGGTCTTAATATCCACAAAGAACTGTATGCAAATCACACTCTGCTTTATAAACGTTACATTGCAGATAATAAATCCAGGTATTATTCTGGCCTGATTTGTACTAATGAAGGCAACTCCAAAATGTTATTCTCGGTTTTCAACTCTGTGTTTAGTCCCCAATGTTCTTTACCTTTTCATCTGTACTCTTCTGCCTTTTGCAACTCTCTGATGTCCTTCTTCAATGAGAAAATACATAAAATCCATCTACATCTAGGTTTACCATCTTCCCCAAATACAACTTCTGAACTCTATCCTATTCTCTATCCTTTCTCTGCTTTTCAGCTTCCCAGTATTTCAGATATTATAGATCTCATCCATAAATCTAAGTCCTCTACTTGTTCTCTGGATCCTCTTCCCACTGTTCTAGTTAAGGCCTGTCTACCCTCTCTGATTCCTCTTATTTCCGCTATCATTCACTCTTCTCTTACTACTGGTATTGTCCCTATGTCACTTAAAACTGCTATTATCACTCCGATTCTGAAGAAGTTTGGTGCTGATCCGTGTAATTTCAATAATCTTCGTCCAATCTCCAACCTACCGTTTCTGTCTAAAATCATTGAAAAAATTGTTGTTTCTCAACTGCACTCTCATTTAACTCGTAATAACTTGTACAAACATTTTCAGTCTGGTTTTCGCCCTTTCCATAGCACTGAAACTGCTCTTTTAAAAATTACTAATGACCTTCTTATGGCAGCTGATTCTGGTTCAGTCACTCTTCTAATTCTTCTTGATCTAAGTGCTGCCTTTGATACTATCTCGCATACTATCCTTCTTAATCGACTTATCTCTATCGGCATTTCTAACACCCCCCTTGACTGGTTTAAATCTTATCTATCAGGGCGCATACAAATTACACTCTTTTCGTTCTGAATCTTCTCCTGTTAACACTGGAGTTCCATAGGGTTCTGTCCTAGGTCCTCTTCTCTTTAACACCTACCTTCTTCCACTAGGCCACATCTTTAGAAAATATGACATTCTCTTCCACTGTTATGCGGATGACATCCAACTCTATTACTGTAGCAAACCTAATGCTACCCTCCCACCTTCCTCTCTTCTCAACTGCTTTAATGAACTCAAATCCTGGTTCTTGTCCAATTTCCTTAAATTAAACAGTGAGAAAACTGAATTTCTCTTAATTGGCACTAAGTCCACTCTCTCTAAAATAAACAGCTTTTCCCTTTCTATTGACAATTCTAATGTCTCTCCTTCCACTCTGGTTAAGAGTTTGGGTGTCCTCCTGGACAGTGCACTTTCCTTTCAATCCCATATTAATATCATTACCCGGTCCTCTTATTTTCACCTACGCAATATCAATCGTTTACGCTCATCTCTCACTCAGAAGGCCACTGCTATACTTGTCCACAATCTTGTAACCTCCCATATCGATTATTGTAACTCTCTTCTTTTCGGTTTTCCTCATAAAACTCTTCATAAGCTTCAACTGGTTCAAAACTCGGCAGCTCGCATCATCACTAAAACTCCTTCATTTCACCACATCACTCCAGTTTTGCAGCAGCTTCACTGGCTTCCGGTACAGCACCGTATAGACTTCAAGATCCTTCTTCTTACTTTCAAAGCTCTCCACAATCTTGCCCCTTCTTACGTATCTGATCTTCTTCATATTCATGTTCCCTCTCGCTCTCTCAGATCTGCCTCTTCTCTCCATCTTTCTGTGCCTTCTGCTCGTCTCTCCACCATGGGACAGAGGGCTTTCTGTTACTCTGCTCCCCGGCTCTGGAACTCTTTACCGCCAGAAATCCGCAACATTGATTCACTGTCTCTATTTAAATCCAAACTCAAATCTTACCTGTTTAATCTTGCTTACCCACCTTAAATCCTTCCTGCCCTCTCTCTTGCACAGTTTCTCTTGGTATTTAATTTTGTTTTGTTGCTGGTATATTTTGTTTGTTTTTGTTTTGTCTTGTTTCTACGTGCCTTTATGTAACTTTTGTACAGTGTCCTTGAGTGTTTGAAAGGCGCTTATAAATAAAATGTATTATTATTATTATTATTATTATTATTCTTAAAGTTGAGGGAATAGATCAAAATATCAACAGCATGCATGCCTTGGTTGTGTAGCCACACCCACTTATCACTTGGATGCCTTCTACTGTATCACAATAGACATGTCAAATGGATCGTCCTCAGCCATGGGATTATGGATCACAAGCACCTTCATGGTTTGCTTTGTGTGAAAATTGAATGCTTTTGACCACAATAACATTTATCAATCTATCTACATGCTGTTGTAAATGACAACATTGTTAGTTTATGAGCCTGTCTGTAACTTACCTGTGATTCTTGGAAGAGCTCTTCTTTGGGCTCCCCTAGGTACTCAATGAGGCAGCAGACCACTGCGTCCCCTTTTTTCTCTATATTGTGAGACTGTAAGAGGATACTTTTAATGACCCTACTTGTTTCTACAAATTACTGTTTGCTCTTTTGGAAAACATACCTCATTTACAGTGTTAAGGAAAGGATGCATCCTGGTACCAACAGCAGCCCTTTGGCACGCATCAACTGCAGGAGAGGGAGTGTGTAACTGACAAGCTTAAGCGTAAATTTTTCTTCCTTGGAAATTGTTGTTATGAGTAAAGGAACATGATAATATGACAACTCTTTCAAATAAGGAGTCACAAATTCTAAAAGAAAACAAGGTTAATTTATCTTATTATTAGGAATTAATATTAATAACTAGTTACTTGTTGAAATATTGAGAAATATTTATATATGAAATATAATATATTTTTTTATTTACGCATTTAGGTGTATGAACAAAACACTTGTATAAACATTTTAATACTCAATGTATTGCTATATGATATATAAAAATAATAATAAAAATAAATAACAATAATAATAATAATAATAATAATAATAATAATAATAATAATAATAATAATAATATATTCTTACTTGAGCCTCAGTCAATAAATCCGACCACCTCTCTTTGAAGACACTGATAGCTGGGCAGAGTCACCACCTGATCCCTTCGTACAGAAACAGTTTTTGGCATTTTTTCTCCTATAATCTTTCCAATGTTCTTTTTCCTTTTACTTGAGGATTAGGCTGTGTAGGAGAAAATAGCTTCGGCCAGGTCTTGTATTAATGCCAATTTAACACTTGCATCTTGGAAGTATGTTCTAGACGCATGATATGCCTTGTTTGCCTGTCCAAGGATAACCTCAGTGTCACATGAAAACTGTGGAATTTTAAATGGCACTGGCCATGGATCAGTGCAACATGATGCAGGGAAAAGGACAGTTTATCGTGAGATGGATGATCGACAGTCATCTGTAGCAGCAGGGCATGCTTTATTCTCATCTGTAGTGGTTTCATCTGCAGTGCTGTCCACTGAACTCAGTACTGTAACACGGCCACACATGCAACAGGATGTCAATCCACATGACAGCACTGACAATCAAAGGAAACGAGCTACACCTGGCCGGTAGGATATTTAAGCTCCCAGAAACCAGCGACAGGATGTCAATCCACATGACAGCACTGACAATCAAAGGAAACGAGCTACACCTGGCCGGTAGGATATTTAAGCTCTCAGAAACCAGCATTAGATAGCACCAGGTACGAGAGCATGGCTCTGGTATGGGGAGTGAAAAGAGAAAATAGAAAAGTTAGAAGAGAAAAGTTAGAAGAGAAAAGTGAAAAGAGAAAAGTGAAAAGAGAAAAGTGAAAAGGAGAAAAGTGGAAAGAGAAAAAGAGAAAAGTGAAAAGAGATAAGAGAAAAGAGAGAACTGTAAAGAGCAGTGTAAAAAACAAGAATAATAACAACACCTGTTCTTTGTGATGGAATCATGGTGGCACGCACCGACATAAGCGTGCCCTCCGTCCCTTTATAGCGCTGCATGGTGTTCACGTGAGCCGATTATTCCCCACTCAAATAAACAATCCACGGCCCAACGCCCCCTCCAACTCCTGTATTGGGGCTTCCATACATGATAGAATACCGAGGGGCGCCATATTGAAGCACCCCCCCCATAACAGAATGTTCGCACCAGATAAGGAGACAGTGGATTTGGAGCGGGCACGTGAGATAGTAACCGGTCAGGTGGGGATGATCGGCAAACATGAACAAGCTCTGACCGAATAATTTTCGGAGATAGGCATTTCGCAGCGCCTCGAGGCACAGGGCACTTCCGGATCGCCATTGAACCCGGAAGCACTTCCAGGATCTGCTCCTGCGGCCGTGACTGTAGCACAAGCACCCCCCCTGGTGGCCGAGACGAGACTACCTACTCCCCAGCCTTATGCTGGGGAGCCTGAGATATGCAGTGCCTTCCTACACCAGTGCTCTTTAATATTTGAGATGCAACCATCCCAATTTCCCACTGAGAGATCCAAGATCACATTTATGATATCACTATTGACGGGAAGGGCACTGGAGTGGGCCACTGCAGTATGGCAAAATCTCCTAGCAGCACACACTACAGCCAATGATTTTATACAGGCCACCTTCCACCATCCACATCTGACTAGTGGTGTAGTCTCGCCCCTCCATCTCTCCCCAGCGAGAGTTAGAATGGCAGGTGGATCAGGCAGCGGAGATCTCAAGGGCCCCCCAATTTCAGTCGGGATGCTTTCGTTGTGGCAGGTCTGGTTACCACCATGGGCGCTGTCCGCTGAATAAGCCAAAAGTCGGGGGTCACTCTCGGGTGGGGGGCCGACAATGACCCAAAGGTCAGACCCTCAGCGATCAGGGCTCTTCCACCCCATCAACATCACCTGGGAGGAGGGGGCCACCACTACCCATCTAAAAGCATTTGTTGACTCGGGAGCAGCAGGGAACCTAATAGACGTAAGTCTGGTGCAGAGACTGGCTGTGCCATTTCACCCACTCTCTGCGCTCATTCCAGTGGCGGCCCTGGATGGTCAGTTATTTGAATCCGGGCAGATCATACATGAGACTGACCCTCTAATATTGTGTATTGGACAACATGCAGAGCGGAATACCTTCCTCATTACCCGAGTGCCTGAGCTCCAGGTGGTACTGGGGTTTCCTTGGTTACAGGAACACAACCCCCGTATTGATTGGCTAACCTGTTCTGTCTCGGTTTGGGGCACCCGCTGTGCACAGAGCTGCTTAAAAAGCATCAGAACTCGAGACGTGCAGTCATCCCTTCAGGTCGACCTCTCGGCAGTTCCCAAAGATTACTGGGACCTGGCAAAAGTATTTTCTAAGTTGGGGGTCCAAAAGCTTCCTTCCCATCGATCTTTCGACTGCGCAATCGACCTGCTTCCAGGTTCGACTCCACCAAGGGGAAAGCTCTACTCCTTTTCTTCTCCCGAGCAATCAGCCATGGAGGAGTACATCCAGGAGGCATTGTCGCTTGGATTCATTCGTCCGTCCACATCCCCCGCAGGGGCCGGGTTCTTCTTCGTAAAGAAGAAGGATGGGGCCTCCGCCCCTGCTTAGATTATCGGGGGGTGAACACGATTACCCTGAAAGATTGCTATTCCCTTCCTGTGATGAATTTCACCTTTGAGTGCTTGCAAAAGGCGAAATTGTTCACAAATCTAGATTTACACAGCGCTTACAATTTGATCCGCACCAGGGCAGGGGTCGAGTGGAAGACCGTATTTATTACACCGTCAGGGCACTACGAATACCGGGTGATGCCCTTCGGTCTGACTAATGCGCTAGCCGTGTTTCAAAGGTTCATTAATAAGGTGCTCCGGGAGACACTTAACCTCTACACCTTTGTCTACTTGGATGACATTTTAATTTTTAGTGCCTCCATGCCAGAGCACATCACCCACGTACACCGGGTGCTGCAACTTCTCCAGCAGAACCATCTATATGTTAAGCTAGAGAAGTCACAGTTCCACACAACCTCCACTTCCTTCTTGGGTTTCGTGGTATCCAGGGGTCACCTTCAAATGGACCCTGCCAAAATAAGGACTGTGGCCAGTTGGCTCCGACCTACATTGCTTCGGGGAGTTCAGCGCTTCCTGGGGTTCGCCAATTTCTTTCGACGGTTCATCCGCAATTTTACCACCTTGGTGGCCCCACTTAGCGCCCTCACAAAGAGGAACCCAGGGTGATTTAAATGAACGGAGGAGGCTCAAGAGGCCTTCCAGGATATAAAAACAAAGCTCACCACAGCCCCAGTCTTGCGGATGCTGGATCCAGAGACCCAGTTCATTGTGGAGGTAGACTCATCCGATGTGGGGGTGGGCACGGTCCTCTCCCAGCTGGAGGACCAGAAACTACGTCCCTTTGCCTACTTCTCACACCGCCTGACCCCGGCAGAGAGAAATTATGTCATTGGAGATCGGGAACTCCTTGCCATAAAGCTGTCTCTAGAAGAGTGGAGACACTGGCTGGAGGGGGCCAAACAGCAAATATTGATTTGGACCGACCACAAGAACTTAGAATTATATCCAGTCGGCCAAACACTTAAACCTCTGACAAGCCAGAAGGTCCCTCTTCTTCTCCCGGTTTGACTATGTGCTCTCATTCCATCCGGGCTCAAGAAACCTCAAGCCAGACGCCCTCTTGCGCCAATGGGACCCCCCGTTAGAGGAGCCATTATTATTATTATTATTATTAGCATTATCACAACGCCACGCATCCTTGCTCCCGTAAGCTGGGCCATTGCACATCAAATCAAGCAAGCACAGCGACAGGAACCAGATCCAGGAGGAGGACCCCCCCCCCGGAAAGTTATATGTTCCTGCCAACCCCACCCTAAAGTTTCTTCGCTGGCACCTGTGGTGGCCTGGCATGGAGAGAGATGTTCGGGCTTATGTGGCGGCCTGTCCGACCTGCGCGCGGAACAAAGATCTACGTACACGGTCCACCGGACGTCTGCACCCATTACCCATACCGTCACGGTCCCATCTCTCCTTGGACTTGTTACGGGTCTGCCCTCATCCAAGGGGAACATGATCATTCTGGTGTTGGTAGATCGGTTCTCCAAAGCCTGCAAGTGTATTCCCTTGCCGAAACTTCCATCAGCCAAGGAGACAGCCCAGTTGGTCCTCCAACAGGTGGCCCGAGTACATGGCCTCCCAACCGACCTGGTCTCTGATCGGGGCCCGCAGTTTGCTAGCCGGTTTTGGGGGGCGTTCTGTAAACTCATTGGAGCCATGGCCAGCTTGACATCTGGCTTTCACCCTGAGTCGAATGGGCAAACAGAGAGGGTGAACCAAGACTTAGAGCGCACCCTCAGGTGCGTAACCTCCTCCAACCCGTCATCTTGGTTCGACCATCTAATGTGGGTCGAGTATGCCCACAACACCCTTGTGGCACACCTACCTGGGCATGTCACCCTTTGAGTGCCAATTCGGGTATTCCCTCCCTATGTTCCCAGAGGAGGAACCTGACGTAGGGGTCCTCGCTGTATGAACTTTTAGTTTAGCGGTGCCGTCGGACCTGGAGCAGGTCCCGAGCTGCCCTACAAGCCGCCATGCACAGGGCGACCCTCACGGCGAATCGGAAGCAACGGGTAGAATCCTCTTTCTGTACTGGACAATGGGTCTGGTTGTCCACCAAGGACCTCCAACTAAAGCTCGAGTCACGGAAGCTGGCCCCCCGATACATTGCGCCATTTAAAATCATGAAAAGTATTAATCCAGTGGTATACCGCTTGGCTCTCCTCAGTCAATGAGGATCAATCCTACATTCCATGTGCCATGCTCTGCAGAACTTTGGCTCCCAGACCTCCACCATGCCCACCTCCACCCTGTATCATTGATGGGTCCCCAGCATTCACCGTTCGACGTATCCTGGACTCCAGGCAGGTCCAGGGCGCCATACAGTACCTAGTGGACTGGGAGGGGTATGGCCCAGAGGAGCACTCTTGGGTGCCAGCCTGGCACATACTAGACCCTGAACTTGTTAAGGAATTCTGGGCTAGCCATGTGGCTGGCACAGGAATCCCAGGGGTCGTCCCTTGAAGGGTGGTACTGTAACATGGCCACACATGTGACAGGCGGTTGCTAGGCAAACCCATAACACTGACAATCAAAGGAAATGAGCTACACCTGGCCGGTTTGATATTTAAGCTCCCAGAAACCAGCGCACGCTGTGCGAACATTAGATAGCACCAGGTTCAAGAGCGTGGCTCTGGTATAGGGAGGGAAAAGAGAAAAGTGAAAAGTGAAAAGAGAAAGGAGAAAAGTTAGAAGAGAAAAGTGAAAAGAGAAAAGTGAAAAGTGAAAGGAGAACAATAAAAGAGAAAAGAGAAAAGTGGGAAGAGAAAAAAGAAAAGTGGAAAGTGAAAAGAGATAAGAGAAAAGTGAAAAGGAGAAAAGTGGAAAGAGAAAAAGAGAAAAGTGAAAAGAGATAAGAGAGAACTGAAAAGAGCGGTGTAAAAAAACAAGAATAAGAACAATAATAAATTAAATACCTGTTCTTTGTGACGGAAGCACGGTGGCACGCGCCGACATAAGCGTGCCCTCCTTCCCATTATAGTGCTGCGTGGTGTTCACGCGAGCCGATTATTCCCCACCAAAATAAACAATCCACGGCTCAACGCCCCCTGCAAGTCCTGCGTTGGGGCTTCCATACATGATAGAATACCGAGGGGCACCATATTGAACCACCCCCTCATAACAAGTACAGAGGACAATCCTGATTCTTCTAGTCAGTGTAAGTCAAGGACAACTGTAAGTCCTTTTTTTCATTTATTTATTTATTTATTTTTACAATGGTTATGTCTTGCAGTTCACTAGTTGAAATGACACTGATAAACAGGTTCCCAAAATCTTTGTCTTCATAAAGTAGTCCATATTCCCCTTGTAATTGGAATGTTTCAACAACTATTAAAACTAGATCTTCACCGTATCAGGAATCCCCAATAGAAGTGTCAACTTCCCCACATTGTGTTCTTCTATGACTTCTCACAACCTGACTAACATTGTGGTGTAGTTTTGATTGGTGTGGATGTGTTGTCATCAGCTGTAATGAGAGAGAAAAAGAAGAGAGTGTAGTTTAACAGGTTTAGTGGTCAGGACTACTATAGTGAGAGAGAAGTTTCTGTTACAGTATCCTGGATCCACACCCCCAACAGTTAAAAAAGAGCAGGTGTTTGGTACCTCCAAATCAATGAGAAATGTGTCACGAGCAACCGAGGGATGAACACAGTAGCCTTAGCAGTTAGCCCATGTTGCGTGGACGGTAAACCCAAACGCCGAAGCAGCGCGAGCAGGCAGGATAACCACGCGTTTGCTCTCTTACACAAAGAGCAAGGATCTACACAAATAAACCCGCGTTCTGGCAACACACACTCAATCAAGGAAGCAACCTGAATAGGTGAGTACTCACGAAATAGTTGGTGAAGCGATAGCGAAGGCATGAATAAACTCAATGACTGAGCGATGTGAAGCGCCATCTTGTTTCCTTTTATGCTTTCTGAAAGCGCGACCGTCTTACTTCCGGGTCCTCGTGCCAGTCGCGGTGCTAGTGTGCATGACAAAATGCTCTTTAACAAATTGCTCTCTCTTGTACTGTGTGCTTAAAGACCCATAGACCCCTAAGGCAGAACATAGAGCAATTAGCTGACAAAGATTTTTCACCAGTTCTGAAATTAGTGAATCAATGAAGTACAACCATGTTTTCTTAAGTTGGTCAGTATAATTTCTTTTATAATGGGTCTCGATGCAGATGACTTAAGGAAATTGAGTCCTCAAACAGTTCATCAATATGTGTATTGGAAACATTAAAAATGCATTCTAACTTAAGAAAGAGTGATCCTAATCTTTCAAAAATAGTATTGCCCAAATCCTCATCATCCTAAGGAACAGAGGTACATTAGTTTTCATTCTCAGCAAATTCACATTCCTTCTGTGTTTGGCTTTGGTTTTCATGAAAAACAGAGCTCTTAAAATCTTCCACTGAATGGGGATTATGTTTCCTACTCTGTTTCTACTCACAGTCTCTGAAAATTCAAGGCACAGTTTTAGATTTTTTGAGGTGGCCACCAAGATGCTCAAAATATTGTCTTTCTGTGTGGAAACAGCATATGAACTACACACTAGGCATGAAAAGGAAACGAACTGGCCTGTGTTGGTTGTCTGGGGTGATACCTGGACAAATGAGTCTGTAATGCACCCCATGTCCTAAATCTGAAAAGACAGTCAGAATGGAGACAGGGTATGGAGTGATTTTGACCAAAATGTGCATGTTTTAACCTATAGCGTTTCAAAATGTCCAATCGTTTTAATGTTATGAAGCTACATATTTTGCACAGCTAATTAATTTGTAATAATGTAGCACTCCCATAATATCTCTCAGAGTTTTTAGAGTTTAGCTGAACCTAAACAGTCAAGGGCAGGCAAATTCACCTCATGCAGACAAATGAGTCCAACTCGTACAGGCAGAAAAGTCCAATTCCTACGGACAGACAGATACACACTGGGCACTCTCTGTCACACACACTCATAACACGACCAGCACGAGGACCCGGAAGTAGTATGGTCGCGATTCAGGAAGCATAAAAGGAGACAAAATGGCGCTTCACATCGCTCAGTCATTGAGTTCATCTATGCCTTCGCCTACGCTTCGCCGACTATTTCGTGAGTACTCACCTATTCAGGTTGCTTCCTTGATTGAGTGTGTGTTGCTAGAATGTGGGTTTATTTGTGTAGATCCTTGCTCTTTGTGTAAGAGAGTTCTAAGAGTAAACGCGTGGTTATCCTGCCTACTCGCGCTGCTCCGCGTTTGGGTTTACCATCCACGCAACACGGGCTAACTGCTAAGGCTGTTGTGTTCGTCCCTCGGTTGCTCGTGACACTGGCTGAGAATCGAAACTCAGCCTTCCACATGGCAGGCGAAACACCTGCCACAGAGCCCCAGTGACCTTAAACCTAATTTTAATATCAAGCATAATTATATTTTAAATGCTGTAGCTAAAGCTTATCTCCAAACTTCTTGTCTTACCAACAACAACAAAAAAAAAACCCTACATTTTAATGTTGGCTTTCTGTAACTAAACTTATTTAAATCTTTTTCGTTAGCCTAGACTTTCTCTAAGGCAGTGACTAGCTATCTATGGTATATGTGTTAGCTACCTTACTAGCTAATGTTTCAATAATTTAATAAAAAAAAGATTTTGCTTCATTACTTCACAGGAATAAAATACGAGTCAATATAATAACCCGGGTAACACAGTAAAAATCACGTTTTTCCCATACCACTAATGCCTAATATTTTCTCTTGGACATTAACATTAGCTAAGCTAGGTTGTTGACAAATGTCTGCCTAAAGGAAGCTACAAAGTGAACTCCTAGTCGAACATTGAACGATGACCACATCTTGTGAGAGATAGGAATACATAAGTTACTGTTTGCTTTCATGTTATAATAAATAGACAGCATGTTACAAAGATATCTTACCTTCAGCCCAGAAGCTTGACAAATGAAGTCTACTTCACTTCCATAGTCCAGCTCGCCCAACAAATGTGTGCCTCAAATAGTTCGTGCTTACCACCGAGCAAATGTTTTGTAGTATATAGTACAATGTTTTCAATAAATTTGGTGTATGTATACTTCTGACTTTGATGAAAGTGCTAAAAAAAATATCTCCCTTGTTTGATTCTGACATTTAAAAAATGCAAAAAAAATATATTTATTGATCTCTTTGGGAGGTTGAAAAGCCTTGTGCTTTTTAAAATTGTTGGACAGAACAAACTTGATAACAATAGATTTCTAACCAGTAGATGTGCGGAGATGCTTTTCTGCTCACTACAGATTTAAAGAGTGATTGAAACTGGCACATAGACCTGTGGCTCACTCCATATTTATTTAATTTCTACAATAAAACTGTGTATACAGTTGTGGCCAAAACTTTTGAGAATGACACAAATATTAGTTTTCACAAAGTTTGCTGCTAAACTGCTTTTAGATCTTTGTTTCAGTTGTTTCTGTGATGTACTGAAATATAATTACAAGCACTTCATACGTTTCAAAGGCTTTTATCGACAATTACATGACATTTATGCAAAGAATCAGTATTTGCAGTGTTGGCGCTTCTTTTTCAGGACCTCTGCAATTCGACTGAGCTGCTCTCAATCAACTTCTGGGCCAAATCCTGACTGATAGCAACCCATTCTTTCATAATCACTTCTTGGTCAGAATTAGTGGGTTTTTGTTTGTCCACCCGCCTCTTGAGGATTGACCACAAGTTCTCAATGGGATTAAGATCTGGTTTCCAGGCCATGGACCCAAAATTTCAACGTTTTGGTCCCCGAGCCACTTAGTTATCACTTTTGTCTTATGGCACAGTTCTCCTGGAAAATGCATTGTTCTTCACCAAACTGTTGTTGGATTGTTGGAAGAAGTTGCACTTGGAGGGTGTTTTGGTACCATTCTTTATTCATGGCTGTGTTTTTGGGCAAAATTGTGAGTGAGCCCACTCCCTTGGATGAGAAGCAACCCCACACATGAATGGTCTCAGGATGCTTTACTGTTGGCATGACACAGGACTGATGGAGGCTTCATCCGAGAATATGACTTTGCCCCAGTCCTCAGCAGTCCATTCGCATTACATTTTGCAGAAGATCAATCTGTGCCTGATGTTTTTTTGGAGAGAAGTGGCTTCTTTGCTGCCCTTTTTGACACCAGGCCATCTTCCAAAAGTCTTGGCCTCACTGTGCGTGCAGATGCGCTCACACCTGCCTGCTGCCATTCCTGAGCAGCTCTGCACTGGTGGCACTCCGATCCCGCAGCTGAATCCTCTTTAGGAGACGATCCTGGCGCTTGCTGGACTTCCTTGGATGCCCTGAAGCCTTCTTAACAAGAGTTGAAACTCTTTCCTTGAAGTTCTTGATGATCCTATAAATTGCTGATTTAGGTGCAATCTTAGTAGCCACAATATCCTTGCCTGTGAAGCCATTTTTATGCAACGCAATGATGGCTGCATGCGTTTCTTTGCAGGTCACCATGGTTAACAATAAAAGAACAATGATTTCAAGCATCACTCTCCTTTTAACATGTCAAGTCTGCCATTCTAACCCAATCAGCCTGACATAATGATCTCCAGCCTTGTGCTCGTCAACATTCTCACCTGAGTTAACAAGACGATTACTGAAATGATCTCAGCAGGTCCTTTAATGACAGCAATGAAATGCAGTGGAAAGTTTTTTTTCAGGATTAAATTAATTTTCATGGCAAAGAAGGACTATGCAATTCATCTGATCACTCTTCATAACATTCTGGAGTTTATGCAAATTACTATTATAAAAACTTAAGCAGCAACTTTTCCAATTTACAATATTTATGTAATTCTCAAAAATTTGGCCATGATACTCTAGAGACTCTAAAAAGGTTTTAGAATGTAAGTAATTTTATAAATATGCAAACAAGCCGTTTGTGAAAAAAAAAAAGTTTCAGTACACACACCCTGCTGCTTTAAAAATATTTACATAATTAGGCTCTTTACACATTACACCTCGATCTCAGTAAAAAGGTCATAATACAGAAATGAAACAAATCATTTTAAACTGGTGAAATTACACTTGGAACATGCATGACAGGACAATTGGATAAACAGTAAGGGTAGATAGAAAGGGTAAAAATTGGGAAGAATCTTGAAGTTACCAAAAAAATGGAAACTAACAATAATAATTCAGAGGGATCAAATTATTGGGCTGCATCAAGCATGAAATACAATTAAGGAGATTTAAAATGACTGGAATTGGGTTAAGACAAAAACCATTAACCCTTAGTAAAGATGATTGGTAAAAAAAAAAAAAAAATGAAAATGGCAGTAGAAATCACAGCTATGTTTAGTAGTGAAACTACTAGTAAGAGCTGTTCATCTACAATTGGTATATTTCTGCCAACACAGACCATCAGAAACATCTATTTCATATTTAACAGTAAATGATATATAAGATTATGTATGCATTTTACTTTGGGCAATTGAAGAATAGACAACATGTGTGTAAACATTTTCTTTGTGTCTCCTGGTTTGCCTGGTTTTAATTTTTAAAAAGTGTTGTGCAGCGTAATGCACTAAGTCAGATTCAGCAGCCTGCAGGAACAAAGAAGATACACAGAGATAATATGAATTAATTAGCAAATAAAATATCTTACTTATTTTATCAAGATGTTCTTATTGAGCTAGACTGAGGATTAATAGAGACCATGGGGCTCTTATTTATCTGAGAACTTTGAGGATTTTTTTTTTCTACTTTTATTTTATTATTTTTTTTACTTATGCGTTTGTGTGCTTTAATTCTTCCTGTATTTAACAGGTATGACATTTATTACTTTTATATTAGGGCTGGCAATATTATTGTATGTGATTAATCTAGAAATGTTAAGGCATTACTAATTTTATTGCAAATTCCTTTGAAATTCCCTTCATATTGTGTCAGATGACCAAGTTTGACCCTAAAGGTTTCCCGTAATCTCAGCACGGTTACCTAGCTGTGTTTGATAACGGCACGTTTAACACATATAATGAGAGGAAACATCACAAGGTGTGCTTAACGACAAGTTTCATTATAAAAAGCTTCTAAAGTGTGTATCTGGCCCCACTACTGGTGCATTGGCATACATATTACCCAGCCACTGCATGCAGTGCCAGTCCCATTTGAGAGATTTTAATTTATCATTTATTAAATGTTACTGTTTGAGCTACAACTGCATAATATACTTCCTATAATTCCTTATTCCAACACTGCATGTTTATAATACAAGTAAATCTAAGTATTTTAAAATTGTGATTAACCCTGATTAATCACATATTAACGCTGTCATTATCTAGATTTTTTAAGTAGATTGACAGCATTATTTTAAATATATGATATTCATCATTATTATAGTTATTAGAGTCAATATTCAGTATATAGGGTCGAAAAAGGAGAGGAGGAAGGCGTGTTCGAAAGCAGAGAAAGAAAAGGAAAAGCATTATTGTAGGGACTTTGAATGTTGGAACTATGACATGGAAGGCAAGAGAGTTGGTTGATATGATGCAGAGAAGGAAGTTGGATATACTGTGTGTCCAGGAGACCAGGTAGAAAGGTAGCAAGGCTAGAAGCTTAGGATCAGGGTTCAAATTGTTTTACCATGGCGTAGATAGGAACATAAATGGAGTAGGAGTTATGCTGAAAGAGGAGTTTGTTAGGAATGTTCTAGAGATGAAAAGAATATCAGATAGGGTGATGAGTCTGAAGCTGGAAATTAAAGGTGTGAAGTTCAATGTTGTTAGTGGTTATGCCCCACAGGTAGGATGTGATTTGGAAGTGTAATTATGATTTGGAAGTGCAATATGGTTTCATACCTAGAAAGAGTACAACAGATACAGTATTTGCTTTGAGGATGCTGATGGAGAAGTACAGAGAAGGTAATGGGGAGTTGTATTGTATCTTTGTAGATTTAGAGAAAGCGTACGACAGGGTGCCAAGAGAGGAGCTGTGGTGTTGTATGAGGAAGTCTAGAGTGGCAGAGAAGTATGTTAGAGTGGTGCAGGACATGTATGAGAGCTGAAAGACAGTGGTGGGTGTGACAGAAGTGTGTTCAAGGTGGAGGTGGGTCTGCATCAAAGATCAGCTCTAAGCCCCTTTTTGTTTGCTCTGGTGATGGCAGACGAGGTTAGACAGGAGTCTCCATGGACAATGATGTTTGCAGATGACATTGTGCTTTGTAGTGAGAGCAGGAAACATGTGGAGGAAAATTTTGAGAGGCGGAGGTTTTTTCTGGAAAGCAGAGGAATGAAGGTTAGTCGCAGCAAGACGGAATACATGTGTGTGAATGAGAGGGACCCAAGTGGAACGGTGAGGCTACAAGGAGCAGAGGTAAAGAAGGTGCAGGACTTTAAGTACTTAGGGTCAATGGTCCAGAGTAATGGTGAGTGTGGAAAGGAGGTGAAGAAACAGCCAGGTTGGAACGGGTGAAGAAAAGTGTCAGGTGTGCTGTGCAATAAAAGAGTATCAGCAAGAATGAAAGGAAAGGTGTACAAGACAGTGAAACCAGCGATGCTCTATGGCTTAGAAACAGTGGCACTGAAGAAAAGAAAGGAGGCAGAGCTAGAGGTAGCGGAGATGTTGAGGTTCTCTTTGGGAGTGACAAGGATGGATAGGATTGAGAATAAGTTCATCAGAGGGACAACCCATGTTAGATGTTTTGGAGATAAAGTCAGAGAGGCCAGATTGAGGTGGTTTGGACATGTTCAGAGGAGAGATGGTGAATATATCGGTAGAAGGATGCTGAGGTTAGAACTGCCAGGCAGGAGGTCTGGAGGAAGACCAAAGAAGAGATTTATGGATGTAGTGAGAGAGGACATAAAGTTAGTTGGCGTGAGAGAAGATAATACAAAGGATAAGGTTAGATGGAGGCAGATGATTCGCTGTGGCGACCCCTGAAAGGGAACAGCCGAAAGACAAAGAAGAAGGGTCAACTGAATTAACAAATTTAATCCAAACCTCAATAACTCAAAAACAAGAAGAGTATAAAAAATATATATGTGATATTGAACAAAAATTGTGAGTGGCGGTATTAATTATAAAATGCTCTATGACTAATAAACATAAAAAAAATATATACTTGTGTTTAAATAATAAGCCAAATGTTTAATAGCCAGATAATATTTAATACTTTCATGAATAAACCTGTAAGGAAGTCCTGTTTTTTTATTTGTTTGTTTTAGTTTGTGAACCTTTTAAAATCTTTTTTTAATCTATTTTTTAAGGTAATACTATAATAAAATTACAAAATATTTATATAATTAATACATTTGTATAAAACTAACAGTCATCTGATTCTGTTAAAAGCATCATAAACAAGGTATATTTTTACTAAATGGTTTAATGATTAGATATAAAATGTTTTTGAAAAATTACAAGAATTCAAACCATCTTGAGCTCCACAAATACTAAAATATTTAAAGTAAAGTCAACATCCAATAAGAGAATTCAAACATATTTTGGGGGGAAAAAACTCCCAGCCTTTACTTGAAAAAATCAGAGTCTGAGGACAAAAAAGACGACTGAAACATGCACAGATGCAGAATATTACTGGACTGAGCTGCTTGCAAACTACAAGCGTTAATGCTATATTTCATTATTAATAGCATTAAAAATAGTCACTAAAAGCCCATTTGCTGTAATTTATTTGGCATTTGTATTCAAATGAAATAAGTTTTTATTGAGTTGTTAATAAATTAATATTAGATAAAAAACTACAAATGTAGTTGATTTCTGTTACGGAGTAAATCAGTACAATCGTTTTAAAATACTGAGATTTACCTTATCACCTTCTGCTGCAGCACCTAATGCAACACACAATTATTATTATTATTATTATTATTATTATTATTATTATTATTATAGGAGTAATAATTGACCTGTATGAGTTTTTCTGTTCTTCAGTATGAAGATGATCAGGACACTGAGAAGAATCACACTCACTGCACCAAACCCCAGAGTCAGCATGAAGAACCCAGCAGGAGAGTCGCAGTCTTAGAGACAAACATCAAAGAAAACATTTAGATCATTAAACCTGACATACATAGAATGTACAGCTTCTGAGTAAAACAAAACAGCCAACCTGATTCTTTGCCCTCAGAGAATTCTATATTTACATCTGGAAAAAAAAAAAATCAAAGATTAATTTTACACACTCAGTCATCTTAACGTTTACTGACACTACTGACTCTGTATAAATTTACCTTTCACTTGTAAAGAGGTCGAGTTGCTGAAGATCATTTCCTCACTGTAGCCGCAGTAGTAGAGTCCTGTATCAGAGACATTTACTGCAGTGATGGTGAGAGACGTGTTCTTGTCATGAACAGACATCACTATCCTCTCACTCTCAGTAAAGAAGTGACACGCTACTGATGGAGCCGACGTCCTAAACTTTTTACATCCCATAATAAGTGGAACTGAACCTACTATTTGTTTAAACCAGAAGATGTAACCTGTATCAGTCAGGTCATGTTGGCACCAAATAGTGACTTTATCTCCAACTTCTGCTTCCAAAGTAAAAGTGCACAGAGTCTCTGAGAACAATCCTGCAACACACACACACACACACACACACACAAATACACATTTACAACACAGCATAGATTTTTTCATTTATTATATAGATGAAAGTTAAATCTTAATTATTTTTGATAATTTGCATTTGTAGTGAATAATGTATATAAAGTGTCATAAGAATTTAGTAAACCCATCATTATGACTTACCCATGATACAGAGAAACACACACAGGGCTTTAACCTGGACCATTGTACTGTATATCAACTGAGAGACAAAGAGGAAACGGTCTGAGGGGTAAAACTAACACTGGTTTATCTGTGTGTAAGGGGTGTGGAGAGAGATGCAGCCTACAACGCCTACTGTAAGAAAAAAAAAAAACCCACAGGAAGAAAAAAAAACAACGAAAAAAATATAATTTTTTATTTTCACCTTGTCTTAAATGTCAATTAACGGTTATCTGAATTTTCATTCGTATACACTGCCAAGTTTACTACAAACACACTAATGTATAATTATATAACTGTAGAGTTTACTTGTTGAAACATAATCTATTGGTGTATTTTAATAAACTATATTAGTTCATGTATATGTTAGTATTTTTGTAGGGAAGTCTTTTTTTTTCTCTCTTTTTTTTTTTTTTACCAAGAGGTCCTGGTTCGAGCCCCAACACACTCGGGTCACCACTCATACATGTATATATGAATTTTAGAAACATAATATTTCATCTTTCTTATTTTAGTGGAAAAATAGTGACCACAGACGAACCACAGGTGAGTGTGTCAGTTCTCTCAGACAGCATCATGCACGCAAATGTACCAGGTCTCAGGTCTGTGGTCAGAAAACAGTTAAACAATGTCTGTCTGTGTTCGAGCTGCAACTTGTGGTTTAAGAGACAGCTTCACATGAAACAAGATGGTTGAAATTATGAAAAGAAAATGGAAACATGTAGCTAGATATAAAATAAATTGTGTTACTGCCCTCAAAAATGTATGGACAGTGGGTTCAGAAAGCAATTTAGATCACACATACAGTACTTTTCAAACTATTTCAGAATGTGTTCTAATGGAGTACAAGACAATGATGGAGTGATGTACTGCTGGATATAGTACGGCTGTGATGTGGTCATAGGCATGAAGTGCCGAAACAACACGTCTATGCTACAGTACTGTATGTCCAGCAATACAGCATGAGCTCAAGTGTAATGTTGCTTTTATACAACAGTTTTGCAAAGACATTTTTTTATCAACAGATTATGATGTGTAGAGGTGAAGACATGGCAAAAAGAGGACATGCTAAACAGGATACACACAGGAAACCCCTCTATAAAAGTGCAACAAGTATCCTGCTTTGGCAGGTGCATGCTATCTAGGTTATTCATGCTGGAGAGGTTGGGGTAAATAAGAAAAATATTGGAATCAATATTAAGGACACCTCAGCTAAGACCAGACACTACAGTATGTTCCCATTTTGCCACTCGGGCAGTTCTCGGTCCTCCAAATATGACCCTACAAGACCTCTGGGGTCATGGACTCTGTGGGTGCTTTCGCTTCTGGGGTGGGGCCTCTGTGGATTGGACTTGTTTGACTGGTGCATCCCATGGAATTTTGGTTGGATTGGGATTGGGGAGTGTGGAAGCTGGGTCAGAGACCTTGGGCTCATTGCCTGCAGGCTGTGGTGCACTGGGTGACCTCTTGGGCAGAAACAATCACACTCACACCCACACTATACTAAAAATACTATCTACAGTGGCAATGGAAAGTTTATACATTTTATTATGTTTCACTCTCACTTCAAAATGGATTCAGTTCCTTTTTTCCCTCATCATTTTACACACAATACTTCATCAAGTAATGACAAAGGATTTGCATGTGTATGTTGAAAAGGTGATAAAAAAAAACAGCGTTAATTGTTTTTCAGCAGTTTGATATACAGTAGCTCTTCTATTTGATCAGACTACACCGGCCAGACTTCACTCCCCATCTGAATCAGTGATGGCCATGGCCACCCATAACCCAGTTGCTATTTTGAATCATTTTTGATGGGTCCTGACTTCTGCACACAAGGAACCTCCCACAAAAGCTGCAGGTTTGGATCTGGTTGGACCCACTCTTCGACATATCACAATTCAGCCTTTGTCAAAATCCCTCTAACCTTTACACCCATTTTTTCTGCTTCCGACACAACAACATCAGGGACAAAATACTCAGTTGGTGCCTCATATACCACCTACTTCCAACTGTCATTATAATCACATATTGCAAGTGTAGCTACTGTGACAAGGACCAAATTGTGATGGCTAGACGACTGGGTCACAGAAACTCCAAAACTGCAACTCTAGTTGGATGATCTCTCAGAACAGACTTGCCTTGTATGTCAGCAAATTTGGCTCAGTTTCATGCAAATGCAAAACAAGAATTGCAAACAGATTTACAAAAAAACAAGCCAACAATCGCAAATGCAAAACAAGAATCAAAAATGCAAAAAAATTAATTATACAATAAATTGTATTTCTCGGTTTGCATTTACGGTTCACTCTTTGTGTTTGCAATTCTTGTTTTGGATCTGCATGAAGCTTTGATACCATATGCTCCTTGTAAAAAGAGACTCAGCTTTGCAAGTGAATGTTATTCTTGTATCATGCCTAAAACCCAGCCACTGGATGCAGTGATGGTCCGAAGCCTGGATATAATGGGAGTGTTTCATCAGGAGGGGCATCAGGAGTAAAACATGTGCCAAGTTTTGTGTGCATTGAATGATCCAGTGTTTGTGTAGCTTTTGAGATGCTGTTTGGTGGGATTTTTTTCTAAAACATGACTAATGATATTGCTGTAGCTCTGCTGTGTTTTATAGATGCACTGATCAATCAGCCAGTGATTAAAATTCGCCAGTTTTAGCATAATTGGCCGATGTAACTGATTTTATAGCACTATTCGCACGGGACTAGTTTTACTGGGGGACGTTTGAGTTTGAATTTTTTTCAGCCGACGTCTGTCATTTCATGTATGGATTTGGACGGGACTAACATCTTCGTGTTTATTACGGGAGTGGGCATGTCTGTGTTTGCGCAAGACCACGTGTTGAGAATGAGGATTTCTATTGAAGCGTAGGAAGCAGAAACTCGAATACCGGCGCGCTAGAGATTGTACGGTAGTTCACGTTGACCAAAACACACAAACGCGTTTCGGAAAAAAAAAAACATTTTCAGCAAACACAGACATTCGCATTCGGACGGGATTAGATTTCTCAGAGGACCGCCGGGTTTGCTGAAAAACAGTAGGTAATTTGCTCTGGAATTTTTACTGAGGTCGTGTGAGAAAAAGACAGACATGGCAGATTCGGACGGGATTAAAATCACAAAGTACCTCTGTGAAACAGAAATTTCTCTAACGTCCCCCAGTAAAACTAGTCCCGTCCGAATAGTGCTTATGATAATAAAAAAAAAAAAGCTGTTGAGCAACATTTTTTATGCTTTTTAAAAAAAATTTATGCATTTTATTTTGCAGTGCATTAGTATTATTAGAGGTCACCTGTGTTTAAGAGCCTCCAGTCTTTTTTCCCCTAAATTAGTCTTAAAACCCACTCTTTACACACACCTACACCAGCGTCAAAAAGGTTTTATTATTACTTATTATTTATTATTAGGTTTTATTATTGTTGTGTCATGAGTAGGGTTGGGTATCGTTTGGGGTTTTTTCGATACCGGTGCCAAATCAATACTTTTAAACCGGTACCAGTGCCAAAACGGTGCCTGAACCGATACTTTGCAAAAGCCACAAAATGATGGCGGACTCAAGAATACATTGTTATTGAACAAAAAATTATATGCTTTAAATTGAACAATATATTAAAGTTTAAGTACTAGCTGGAAAGCCGTAATGTGTACGGAAAAATCACAACGTAGGTTGTGATTTTTATTATTTTTATTGCAGCTCGCAGCGCTAATAAATATTAATATACTGATATGAATAATACAGACAATTTATAATTATCATATTATTTATCCTATTATAAATATTGCCCAGTCATATTGATCAGTGTGTGTGTGTGTGTGTCTAATGGCTGAAAACTTTCCTCTGTACAGTCTCATTAATGTCTGTAACAAACGTTTTTAACAGATCAATACAGTCAGTCTCCAGGAAGTCTTTTCAGTATTTAGACTGAGCGCCTTTAAGGTCCCAGTCTTTTATAAAACAATGAGCTTCATCACTAACTGCAGTCCAGGTTCCAGTTGTCAGATTGTCAGATTCAGACTGATGAAATCTTCTTCATCATAACTGTACTGATCTTATCCTCCAGTGGTGTCATCATCCTCTGTACTGTATGATCTCCTGCACACACACACACATTTAGATGAGTTTTCTTTCAATTTACACTCAATTCAAATCATTATACTGTGTTTTTCTACTCTTAACAGAATGGTTTTACCAAAGTGGATTTATTAGTAAAGGATTTATTATGTAAAAGAATATTTTCTATTTTGTGAGAATCTACACTGCATGGAAGATGAAAACACATTCTAAACACTTTATGCTGTAGAGGTTTTAAGACTAAAGGGGTATTGAGTAACTATTTAGTTTCATAAACTGTGAATGGGCTTGGTTGTAAACTAACGGACACTTAGGTTAAGTTGTGCTTCATGTACGATGTTTGAAAAAAAAAATTCTGTAGTTCGTTTTATATTCTTCATACCACAGCCATGTCAGAAGACATACTGTATCTTGTGGACTTTTTCCCTTTTGTGACTTTTTTACTCTTTTTCACCAAATCTTACATTAATTTAAATAGTCATATTTCATAACGTTTTGTCACCAAAATGTGAAAAGTATTTGTACGCATTATAAATACAAGAGTATGTATGATTTTGTTACAAACATGTGAAAAGTGTTTGTACTGCAATGTTACTAGGAGCACACGCGCGAGTTTGCGTGAGTTTTACAAGGGAACACTAAGTTTATGTCTAAACAGTTTCATCAAAATGTTTTCTAGCCTTGGTGAGTGTCCTGGCTCTGGCTCTGAGATTGATGAAAAATATAAAAATCCATGAAGGTATTATAAAAAAAAAGTGTGTATTATTGCTGAAAGCCCTGGATATGTTTTATCTTCATTGTGACTAATCTCTGCTTTGCTCAATACACAGTGACTTGGAACCAGACCTGCTGATCCTTCATATCCTGTGTCTCTCTGTCCCAGTAACATGGATCATTAGCTTCAATCTTCTTCTAAATTCCCTCCATCTTTAGAACCATCTTCCTGATGCTGCTGTCACACACTCTCAGAAAAAAAGGTACACGGTGGTTCAAATAATGTTCCTTGAAGAAGAGTTTGTACTTTTTCGATAAATGTATCCTTAATTGTACGGAAAAGACCTCAGATTATATACTTTTTTAAGCTTTTAAGGTACTGAATTGAAGGTACATAAGTGTTCTAACATATAAAGCATCCTTACTAGATGCCCGAACCACCTCAACTGACTCCCTTTCTACGCAAAGGAGCTATGGCTTTACTCTGAGTTTCTCCCGGATGACTGAGCTTCTCATCTTATCTCTAAGAGAAAAGCCATCTACTCCTATGAGAAAACCCATTGCGGCTGCTTGTATCTTGTGCTTTTGATCATTACCCAACGCTCATGACCATAAGTGAGGGTTGGAACAAAGATCATCCGGTAGATTCAAAGCTCTGCCTTTTGGCTCAACTCTCTTTTTGTCACAACAGTGCAGTAAAGCAACTGCAATACCGCCCCGTTGCTCCAATTCTCCGACCAACCTCACGTTCCAATGTTCCATCACTTGTAAACAAGATCCCAAGGTACTTACAGTAAACTTCTTCACTTGAAGTAACAACTCGCTCCCTACCTGGAGTAGACAATCCATCGGTTTCCTGCTGAGAACCATGGCCACATATTTTGAGGTGCTGATCCTCATTGCTGCTGTTTCACACTCAGCTGCAAACCGATCCAACGAGTGCTGCAGGTTACAGGTTGATGATGACGTCAGGACTACATCATCTGCAAAGAGCAACGATGCAATTGCCAAACTGTAACAAGTTCGATTTACTGCCAAAATCCCGAACACAGCTCTCACTTTGGGCATAAAGGGATTGGATGGCCCTGAGAAATGACCCCCTCACCCCATACTCCTCCAGTACTTCTCATAGAGAATCCCTGGGGGCCCAATCATACACCTTCTCCAAATCCACAAAACACATGAGAGTGTAGTACACGACCTGCTCTTGTACAACAGCGAGTACAAGTGCGTGTTTGTGTTTGTGTCACTCACCAAAAGCCATGGGAACATATTTTCAGATGGGTGTGCGGGAAGCTTGCTTATTAGTGTACTATAATATCATATCAATGAAGGGGTGTAATGACCAGGTGACTGCATGACATGGCACTCCCATTTTGTATGAAACAGGAAAATTACACATAGTGAGAATTGTTGATGAAAGTAGAAATAGAAAGCTGTATGGTTATAGCATTTTTGCCATATCATCCAGCTCTACCATCTGTAACTTTAAACTTTAATTCTCAACTTGGTTATTAACAAGCATGGTCAATCATCAATCATTGTTACCTCGAAGAGGATGTCCTACTAATCAGCTGAAAAAAATTAATATTGTACATATAACTGTTATAGCTCAAGGATGTGTTTCTGTGATCACCAGCTGAATTTAGGTGTTAAATAAACATCTTAAATATTAAATCTATATATTTTACTGACGTCAAAATAGTGAGAGATACAGAGAGACTAACTTGCTGTCTGATTGTCACGGCGTGCCCCAGAGAGACTTAAAAGAGGAGACTGGAATTCCGCCCTTTGATCTCCGCGCTAAGGACAGCACGGGAATGAACTGCGCAAGCTCCCGCAGCATCTTCATTCCCGCGCCAAGCCCGCCTTCGCGTCCCCGCCACCGAAAAGGAAAAAGTCGCGAGGAGGACTGCATTAAGGCCTCCGATTCCAACTGGGAAAGCCGTCGGGAGAGCTGGGAGGGGCCATGCCGGCCATCGTCAGCGGGAGAAGAACCGTCTCGTGTCCTTGCTTCATGGTGCCACCCATGCACATATGGTCGAACCTGTTACAGTGATAAACATTTAAATCATACAGCTTCATACTTATTTACAGGTTTACATCTGCAAACTCCCCTGCTGATGAACAATGAACATATTTGATAAAAAAAAAAATGCTTGTGTATCACATATAGTAACTGCTTTCACTAGCCAAATGATTCACATAACCATAAATAATTCCCTGTTTTTAGTTTGTCACACAACATCAACCAGAGGGACTTGCTTTGTTGCCACTGTTGGGCCCTTGAGCAAGGCTCTTAACCCTCAACTGCTCAGGAGTATAATGAGGAGTATAAAATATAAGTCGCTATGGATATGGGTGTTTGCTGTAAAAGTAAATGTAGTGAATCAGTGTGCGCAGTTGTCCTTGATGTACTGTCCACATATTATGTTAATAGTAATTCAGTGGGTAAGCACTGTTTCATTCAGACTGAACCTTATGCCTGCTATTAACTCTGCACTCCACTAGATGTCTAATGATTTGTGGAACACATTGAAACATCACTGGACACAAAGAGGGAGAGAGGTCACATGCTTCATCTGCAATTAGTACCTGAGAGGAATATTTGTCTTCTTCCTCTTCTTCGTTTTAAATTTTTTTGGTGGTTCTCAGACAACTTATTAGTGCATTACCTCTGCCTGTGCTGTCCTGTTTCTCCTGTGTCTCAGCATTCTTACCAGACCTTTGCCTTTAACAATTGCTTATCCAACATGATAATTTCCTCATTAACTCCTCATTAAGGATAAAATTCTTCAACTCTTGCATAAGCTGGAACTTAACGAACAGAAACCCTCACACCCTTATTATGCAGTTCATCATTATCTCTAGTGTACACCAATGTGTGCTGTCTACTGTACATGACGATCTTCCTGACCCCATACTTGAGTGCTGACAAGCTGTCAGATGTAATTATAACACTGTGTTAACAATTTTCCTTCATCCACTGTATGGTAATACTATTCCAAGTAGTTCAGTAGAATGTACTGATAGTTGGTCTGTTGCTCATTTTACCAGCTAACCTGTGCTATGGGATGGAGAATGCTGAACGTGTGCAAACTGTTTTTGTTTGGAGTGTATGTAAATAAGATTAGTTTTCCCCATACTATATCTGGACATGCAGATTTTCAGTTGTACTTATCTATCTATCTATACGTCATGGGTCTAGGGTTGTGGTACTCGCTAGACCGGCTGATGTTGCCATGGGCATATAGGTAGGCATGAAGGCAGAGGGGTGTGCAAACAGTCTTTATTTAAACAGAACTCAAAAACAGACAACCAAACAAAGAAACCAAAACAAACTCAAACTAAAACTAGGGCTCAGGAGAAACACAGGAACAAGAACTGAACACAGGGAACCAGAAGCTGACATGGGAACCAGGAGCTGACACAGGGAACCGACAGAGAGAACTGGGGATGAGGAAACATGGAGCTGGAGCTAACTAAAGACACATAGGGGAACTAGAGACAGGACTGGAGAGACAGGGCGAGGCAGGAGACAGGACTGGAGAGACAGGACCAGGAGCACAGAGACTAGAGACCAGGTGGGTTAGTGGTTAGTGAGGTTAGTAGCTACATGGAATACTGGGGACACTGGATGCTGACCTAACCAGGTTAGTATCTAATGGGGTTAGTGGCTAACCGGTTTAGTACTGACCTAATAAGGGGGAACTGAACACAAAAGGCAGGGCACACATGAGGCTATACCAAACTAGCGGCTAACCTACTAGCAACCAGAACCACTAGCAGTCAATCCCACTAGAGGCTAGCCTACTGGAGGCTAACCCTACTAGGGGCTAACTCTACTAGCAATCAAGGCCTACTAGCGGCTAACCCTGCTAGCGGCTAGGCCCTTATGTGGCTACACAAAACTAAACAGACAAAGAACTACACAAGAAGACCAACACTGGGAAGACACAGAACAGTACTTACACTGTACACAGGAGGAGACACAGCCTAACTAAACATGAAACAGGGCAGCTCCATGAATCCACTAGAACAAGGAACATACAGTAAACAAAACTAGAGCCTTCTAGAAAAACAAAGGTTACAAAACATAAACCCAATATAAACTTAAAGAAACAAAAACCAAACAAAAGGAATGCCCACATGACAGTATTACAAATATAACAAACAAACATACCAAACAAACAGACAGACAAACAATGCTCGACCCAGTTTCCCAGAACAAACTGCTATTTATAGAAACTTTAATGAGGCACCTCAGTTCAGGTGAGCACTCATCACCTGCCTGAGGTGCCTTCTGGGAAACTGAGTCAACCAACAAGAACTACAGACATGAACAGTGACCTCTGGTGGAGGTCCCTAACAGTATATATATATATAGTTCTGCAGTATGGATATAGTTGGTTGTGACTATTTGACAATTGGCCCAATAGACAAGCATTAGCTTAAGCCTTCTAATTCCCAATGGTGTTACTCCCACATTTTGAATGAACAGGCCACACAAAGATTGAAACACACACAGGGTTTAAAGGTCATCCGTTTAATACATGGAGCCTACTGAATAGTTTGATACAAATGTCTCCTGATTGATTTAGTATTTAATGTTTATTTTATTTATGGTCAAATGTTTGCTGCACATGAAGGTCAGTATTTCTGGAACAGTTCTCACAAGAACAGTATTGCCCAGTGTATCTGCAAAACCCATCAAGCACCATGATGAAACTGCAGAGGAAAAGTTCATTTAGAGTCACCAGCCTCAGGAATCATCAATTAAGAAACAGCACCTCAGATTACAGCCATTATGAAGCTTTACAGAGCAGAAGTAGCAGATATACATCTCAATATCAACTGTTCAGAGGAGATTATTGTGTATTTTTGAATGCCTTCAGTCTTGCTGTACAGTGTAGAAAGAAAAATCATGGAATTAGATGGGGTTGTCACATCTGTGCCACCTCAGTCCGGGAGAGAGAGATCGGGGTCACCGGATTACTGAGCCGGCGCTTTGTCCCCCCCCTAGTGTGTCTACGTGTGTAATTGTTGTCATTATTTAAACCAAATTAAGTTCACCTGTGTCTTCCCTGTGTGTCTCTATTTAGGCCGGCCGAACCCGTACACACCTGTCCGTTCACCGTCGTGCACACTTTGTTTTCCATGTCTAATAGTCTTAAGAACTTGTTCGTATCGTCTCTCCCCCCAGGACTGAGGTATATCGGCAGGGCGAGGCTGGCAAGCGACCTGGTTCAAGGTCGCGGCTGAGGGAAGCTCAGCCATCCTCCGTTCACGTTTATCTTTCCAGTGGAACTTTGTATTTCATAAGGACGACGTCGTCACTACCAGCCTGCCTGCGTGATACCCAGCCTGGGGAGTGTTATTTTTGTTTTCATTTGTGTTTCGTGTTTTCCTTGTTTGAACTCCAATAAAGAGAACGTGTTTGTGCACCCTGCGTTTGCGTCCGCCTACAGTACTTGAGACATGACAGATGAACGGACCCCACAGGACGCAGCAGGGATCCCCCTGCCCGAAGACGACCCCCCCAATGTACGAGTACCTCCGGTGCCAGCAACGGGAGATTGACGGCCTGGCGCGAGCTGTACACGACCTCGCCTGTAGCGTGAGTCAGCTCGCTACAGCCCGACCTCCCTCGTCTCCTACGCCTCGACGCTCCGCGCCGTCCCCGCCCCGTTCGGCTCCTCCGGAGAGATACGCGGGGAATCCGGAGGGATATAAGCGGTTCCTCATGGCATGTGAGCTCTACCTCGCTGATTTTCCAGAGCTTGCTGAGCAGAAGAAGATCAGCTTCATCACTCAGCAGCTCACCGGACCAGCCATAGACTGGGCCGCAGCAGTGTGGAGTGCGGGGGGGGACACTACCACCAGGTACGATAGGTTCATCCACGCCTTTCGCGCGCTTTTTGACCATCCCGATCACGGCAGGTCGGGAGAACAACAATTGCTTAGGCTGAGGCAAGGCACCAACACTGTGGCCGACTACGCGGTCAAGTTCCGGATCCTAGCCGCAGAAAGCGGGTGGTGCGAAAAAAGCTTGTTAGCCAGGTTTCGAGAAGGACTGCAACCGGAGATCCACCTAGAACTCTCGTGCCGCGATACAGGCATGGATCTAAACGAGTGCATCAGCCTGGCTATCAAGTTGGACCAGCACCTCCGTGGCCACCGGCGCCACACCCCCTCGAGGGCACCGGGGGGGGGGGGGGGGTCCGAACTACGGAACCGCGCCGGCCTCGGCCAAGCACCCCGACCTGAACCGCGCGTGGGGGCGAACCCCGAGCCGATGGACATGAGCACATCTCGCCTGTCAGCCCAGGAGAGGCGGAGGACAATGACTGAGGGGTTGTGTTTGTACTGTGGGGGGGAGCGGCACCGAGTCAGCACCTGTCCCTTACTCAAAGTAACGTCTCACACCGTGGTCACACATATCAGTGGATTTTTTTTAACGTCTCACACACCACCGCGCACCCATCATCCTTTTTGTTTGCAAGCTTTATTGTCTTTTAATAACTCTGATGTGTCTGTTTTCCCCCTTATAGACTCGGGTTCGGCCGGAAATTTCATCTCCCCATCTATCCTTTCCTCGCTGCGAGCTCCCGTGTCGAAGCTTCCGTTGCTGATCACAGTGAAAGCTCTGGATGGCAAACAATTAATTAATTTGCCCGTTGAATATATCTCCGCGACCCTTCGATTAGCTTTCCCCGGTCATACCGAGGAGCTAAAATTTTTTGTGCTGCCTCGGATGAACCAGTCCGTCGTGCTGGGCCTCCCACGGCTCAGCTTACATAACCCGAATTTTGATTGGGCCAGGTCACGCATCACATCTTGGGCACCGCGATGCGCTAAAACATGCACGCCGGCTGCATTGTCGGTCCTAACCACATCAATAGAGAGTCCGCAAGCCCTAGTTTCGGTTCAGGTGCCATCCGAGTACGTGAAATTCAAGGACGTGTTTAGTGTTAGGGCAGCAGCACGACTTCCCCCTCACCGACCGTGGGACTGCGCGATTGAGCTCCTGCCGGGGAAAGCACCGCCTTGCGCACGCGTTTATCCATTGTCCGTGGTGGAGACCCGGGCAATGGAGGAATACGTGAGGGAGGCTCTCCAGCACGGACTCATCAGCAGGTCCACGTCACCCGCCTCGGCAGGTTTCTTTTTTATTGAAAAAAAAGGCGGGGGTTTACGTCCCTGTATTGATTACCGTGGGTTAAACGCGGTCACAGTAAAATATAAGCACCCGCTGCCACTGGTGCCAGCCGCTATCGACCAACTCCGAGGCGCGTCCATCTATACCAAACTCGACCTCCGCAGCGCATATAATCTCATTCGTGTTCGTAAGGGCGATGAGTGGAAGACGGCGTTTAGCACGACGTTAGGTCATTACCAATACAACGTGATGGCTTATGGACTGGTAAACGCACCTGCGGTGTTTCAGGGGTTCATGAATGACGTGTTCCGGGATATGTTGAACCGTTATGTTATAGTGTACCTGGATGATATCCTGGTATACTCGCGGTCATATTCCGAGCATGTCTCTCATGTGTCCGCCGTCCTTTGTCGTCTGCGCGAACACGGGCTCTATGCAAAGGCGGAGAAATGTGAATTCCACAAGAGGGAGATTGCATTTCTCGGCTACCGCATAGGACCATGGGGGGTCGAGATGGAGGTGGCCAAGGTGGAGGCGGTACAACAATGGCCGGAACCAAGGTCAGTCAAGGCGCTACAGAGCTTTCTCGGGTTCGCCAATTTCTATCGGCGGTTTATTCGGGGCTTCAGTACGATGGCAGCGCCACTCACAAGCTTGTTAAAAGGGAAACCGAAACTACTACCCGCGCTTTCACCGGAAGCGCGCACGGCATTCCAGCGCCTAAAAACACATTTATCACCGCGCCTATATTAAAATTACCTAACCCAGAGAAGCCCTTTGTCGTCGAGGTCGATGCGTCGGAAGTGGGTATAGGAGCGGTGCTGTCACAACGCCAGGGCCATCCCGAGAAACTCTATCCCTGAGCCTTCTTTTCCCGTAAACTAACACCTGCCGAGCGCAACTATGATATCGGCAACCGCGAACTGCTAGCAGTAAAAGCGGCGTTAGAGGAGTGGCGGCATTGGTTGGAGGGAGCTAAACACCAGTTCGTGGTACTAACTGACCATCGAAACTTGGAGTATATCCAACAAGCTAAAAGATTAAACCCTCGTCAAGCCCGGTGGGCGCTGTTCTTCACACGCTTTCATTTTTGCATAACCTATCGACCGGGATCTAAGAATAAGAAAGCGGATGCGCTATCCCGCTGTTTTTCCGTTGCCGGATCAGAATTCGGACCCCGAACCTAACTTGCCCTCGTCACTCGTAGTAGCTCCGATCATATGGGACATCGACACGGAGATAGCTCAAGCGGCTCGGTCCAACCCCGTGCCGGAGGGCTGCCCCCCGGGTCGGACATATGTTCCGGAGACACTTCGCGAACGAGTGATAGTAGAGGCCCATTCTAGTCTAGCTTCGGGACACCCAGGCATCACACGCACACTTAGACTCCTGGAACCCAAGTTCTGGTGGCCTAAGATGCACGAAACCGTAAGAACAGTTGTTTTATCTTGTGCTGTCTGTGCAACAACAAAAAATCCCCGTTGTCTGCCCGTTGGGAAACTAATGCCCCTACCCCCACCTAACAGACCGTGGTCACACATAGCAGTGGATTTTGTAACTGATCTGCCGTTGTCAAAAGGGTACACAACAGTCCTAGTAGTGGTAGATCGCTTCTCTAAGGGTTGTCGCTTCATCCCGTTTAGCTCTCTCCCATCGGCCCTCCAGGTTGCGGAAACCCTATTCGAAACAGTGTTTCGCTGCTATGGTATCCCAGAGGACATTGTTTCAGATCGTGGTCCCCAATTTATCGCTAGAGTCTGGAAAGCTTTCTTCCAGAAATTGGGGACCACCGTTAGTCTAACGTCAGGCTATCACCCCGAATCTAACGGACAGGCTGAGCGGACTGTTCATGAACTCGGGAAATACCTCCGGGCATATTGTAGCAGTCGACAACATGAATGGGCAGACTGGTTAATCTGGGCGGAATATGCCCAAAACTCATTGTGTCACTCCGCTACCGGCCTAACGCCGTTTCAGTGTGTGCTCGGGCATCAGCCCCCGTTCTGTCCGTGGGATGCCACTCCCACCGATGTGCCCATGGTGGATCAGTGGTTTAAAGGAGCGGAAACAGTCTGGGAAAATGCACACACTAAAATCTCCCAAGCGGTTCATCGCTTTAAAAAATTCGCCGATAGACGGCGAGGGGAAAGCCCTCCGCTCCAGGTAGGTGATCGGGTATGGCTCTCGACACGAGACCTTCACTTAAACCTTCCCTGTCGCAAACTCACCCCGCGGTACATCGGTCCTATCCCCATTCTTGCACAATTCAACCCCGTCTCATTTAAGTTACAACTCCCTCGTCATCTTTGTATTAACCCTGTCTTTCATGTTTCTCTTCTCAGGCCAGTGAACCGGGGCCCGCTAGACGGCGGCATCGCGAACCCCTCTCTCCCCGGGGCTGCGGAAGTCGAGGGCGCCCCCGCGTTTAGAGTCAAGGAACTCCTAAACTTCCGGAGGAGAGGGGGGTCCCTTCAATATCTAGTAGATTGGGAGGGTTACGGTCCGGAGGAATGGAGCTGGGTGCCGGCGCGAGACATCCTAAATCGGGAACTCATTTCCGATTTTCACCAAGCTCGGCCGGATCGCCCGGCGCCGCGACCTCCGGGCCGCCCCGCCCGCCGGCTATCCCATCAGTCCGGTGGGCCCCTACTCCCTCCGGTGACGCGGAGAGAGCTCCCCCACCTCCCTCGGGAAGCCGGTCCTGGGTGGGGGGGGGGGGGGGGGGTACTGTCACATCTGTGCCACCTCAGTCCGGGAGAGAGAGATCGGGTTCACCGGATTACTGAGCCGGCGCTTTGTCCCCCCCTAGTGTGTCTATGTGTGTAATTGTTGTCATTATTTAAACCAAATTAAGTTCACCTGTGTCTTCACTGTGTGTCTCTATTTAGGCCGGCCGAACCCGTACACACCTGTCCGTTCACCGTCGTGCACACTTTGTTTTCCATGTCTAATAGTCTTAAGAACTTGTTCGTATCGTCTCTCCCCCCAGGACTGAGGTATATCGGCAGGGCGAGGCTGGCAAGCGACCTGGTTCAAGGTCGTGGCTGAGGGAAGCTCAGCCATCCTCCGTTCACGTTTATCTTTCCAGTGGAACTTTGTATTTCATAAGGACGACGTCGTCACTACCAGCCTGCCTGCGTGATACCCAGCCTGGGGAGTGTTATTTTTGTTTTCTTTTGTGTTTCGTGTTTTCCTTGTTTGAACTCCAATAAAGAGAACGTGTTTGTGCACCCTGCGTTTGCGTCCGCCTACAGTACTTGAGACATGACAGGGGTATACAAACTTTTGACTAGTTATTCTTCTACTGTACATTCATGAAAAGACAGCTGGATAAATTCTATGAGACGAAAAGATACATTATTTACACACAGTATCAGTATTGTTTAATACAAATTACTGTTTTCATACTTAAATCCTCTACAAAACCTGACAAAGTTCAGAATAAAAATTGTGAAGCCTTTTAATTAAATTATATTACATTATATACTGTAACTGTGATATAACTGTGATATAAATCTTTCAACTACAGACAATCAGAAACTTCTGTAAACAGTAAATGATATATAAGATTATGAACACACATTACTTTGGGCAAGTGGAGAATAGATAACATGTGTATACACTTTCTCACTGTGTCTCTTTGTCGCCGTGGTTTTCATTTTAGAAAATTGTTGTGCAGCGTAATGCACCGAGTCAGATACAGCAGCCTGCAGGAACATGGAAGGTACACAGAGGTAATGAAATATGAATCATAAATAAAAGATAAATCAGGGGTCCGTTCTTCGTACGTCGCTTGAAACATCCGAGATGAATTGACAGATCTAAGATGAGATCATCGTGCTAATTACGATGCGGCTAATTCGGTTCTTCGAGCACACCTGTTGTTAATTAGTATAGCAGGATTGAGTTGTCTAGGATTATTGCGCATTCGTGCGTTTGTTTAAAAGGCGATATGCATCGACAGTAGAAACACTGATCACAACCCCTGCGATTGGTTGACGAAATGGCAAAAGAGCAGCTTTTGCTCAAGCGGAATTTACATTATTTGCAACAAATTCAAATATTGATAATTCTGTTTACTTAATTGGAAACATCATTACTTAAAAAAAATGACGTAACGGATTACCTCAAATATTTTGAGTTTTGCCAACTTAATCGGGTTTACAGTGTAAAAGTGAAGTAGAAGAACTATAGTAAGAAGTATATTGTCATGCTGTGCTAAAGGATCCTGTGCTAAAGGATCCTGTCTATCAAATTCCTCCTTGATGGAGGAATTTGAAAAACTCAGTAACTTCAGTAACCGGTTGCTCTCTCATAAACGGACAAGACATGGCTGAGATAGATTTGAGAAAATTACTTCCACTTATATAGACGCAGTCGGGGGATAGAATGTTACATATGATTAGACACACACGGAGATTAACACACGAATGATGACCACAGCCACACACACATGTATACATATACTGTATGTATGTTTAAATAAATCCATCCGTAAATATATGCAAGATACTTTTCTTTTCCCACGTGAGTCAGTCCGCGTCAGTCATGCTCTTTAACCAATCAGATGTGATCTCGCCATTTCAGCCAATCATAACTCTCCAGGAGCGCAGCCTAAATCCTGTTTACATGAAATAAACCTGCTCCCGAGCAGGTTTAAGCTTACGGACATGTTGCTATGACAGCGAGTGCGAGATTCGCTTCGAAGAACGAAACAATCCAAGATCAGGACAAATCCACAACAATCAAATCCAGCTAACTGAGTTAGCGACGTACGAAGAACGGACCCGAGGTAAGTAACATATACAACATATATACTAAAATAATATCATATTTTCCAGAAGTTTTATTGAGCTGGAGTGAGGATTAAATGACATCATAAAGCTTTAGTTTATCTGAGAATCCTTTTTTTTTACTTTCTGTGCTTTCATTCTTCCTGTATTTATCAGGCCTGTTTGTTTGCTTGAATGAAAACATTTAATACAAACCTCAATAATTAAAAAGCAAGCGGTTTATAAATAACATTAATGTAATAAGACCTGAACATTGTGAGTCTTGAACAGTATTGAACATATTGAACATATTGAACAGTTTGACAACTTTTTTGAGGTGGGGTACACCCTGGACAGGGTGCCAATACATCGTAGGGCACACACACATACACTCATTCACACACTACAGGCAATTTGGAAACACCAATTACCCTAATCTGCATGTGGGGGTACTTGGAGGATACCCGCCAAGCACAGGGAGAACATGCAAACTCCATGCACACAGAGACGGGAATTAAACCCGAACCCTGGAGTTGCAAACCACTAAGCCACCATGCCGCCTCACTTGAAGCACATTTGCTGTAATTTTTTGTCTTCAAATGAATTTTTGTTTGTTTGTTTTTACTGAGTGGTCAAAAATTTCTTATCAGCTGAAAAAATACAAATGTAATGATTTCTGTTACAGAGTAAATCAGTATAATCATTCTAGAGGTAGATTTACCTCATTACCTTCTGCTGCAGCACCTAGTACAACACATGAGAATAATGAGTATTATTATTATTATTAGTAGTAGTAGTAGTAGTAGTAGTATTAGTAGTATTAATATAGGAGTAATAATTGACCTGTGTGAGTTTTTCTGTGCTTCAGTATGATGAAGATCAGGACACTGAGAAGAATCACACTCAGCGCACCAAACCCCAGAGTCAGCATGAAGAACCCAGCAGGAGCGTCTGTAACTTAGAGACAAACATTAAAGAAAACATTTACATCATTAAACCTGCATCATATTGTAGATTTAAACATGTACGGATGTATGTTGAACATATACAGTATGTTAGAAAAAGAAATGACCGACCTGTTGCTTTGTCCTTGGGAAGCTTAATATTTACATCTGAACAAAGAAAGATTCGACATTTACTTCCTCATCATCTTAATCAATTTAAAAAAAAACTATTGACTATAAATTGACCTTTCACATGTAACAAGGTCGAGTTACTAAAGTTAACTTGGTCCAGTTCCATGTAGCTGCAGTAGTAGAGTCCTGTATCAGAGACATTTACTGCAGTGATGGTGAGAGACGTGTTCCTGTCATGAACAGACATCACTATTCTCTCACTCCCAGTAAAGAAGTAACATGCTGCTAATGAATCAGGTATCATAAATTTTTTACACCCAAGAGGAAGTGGAACTGAATCACTCGTGTGTTTAAACCAGAAGATGTGTCCAGTATTAGTCAGCTCATGTTGGCACCAAATAGTGACTTTATCTCCAACTTCTGCCTCCAAAGTTAAAAAGCACAGAGTCTCTGAGAGGAAACCTGAAACACGCACACACGCACACACACACACACACACACACACACACACACACACACACACACACACACACACACCACATATTTTATTTTTATCCAATGTATTGTTTAAGAAATATTATAATTTTTTAAACAATATTAATAAATACTTTTTTTTCTTTCAAAATGGCATATTCTCAGTAATGTTACATATTAGATATATAATCAAATTGTTAATTATACATTCATGTGATGAATAATGTACATAAAGAAAATAGGAATGAGTAATGTTAATAAAGTACAGTATTTACATAAAGTAAATAAATCCCTCATTGAAGACTTACTCATGACACAGAGAAACACAGGCAGAGCTTTAACCTGGACCATTGTGTATCAGCCGAGAGACAAAGAGGAAACGGTCTGATGGGTAAAACTAACACGAGTTTATGTGTGTGAGGGGTGTGGAGACTTTTGCATCCTACAACATCTATGGAAAAAAGAGGGGAAAAAATCTAACCTACCTAAAATAGATGTTTTTTATTATCACCATTTC
Source organism: Clarias fuscus (assembly GCA_030347435.1). Taxonomy (NCBI): domain Eukaryota; kingdom Metazoa; phylum Chordata; class Actinopteri; order Siluriformes; family Clariidae; genus Clarias; species Clarias fuscus. The sequence goes on from CM059208.1 coordinate 4,884,212, forward strand.
TGTAAAAGATTATCTGACATATACATGTTCATTCAGATACAATGTCAAGTTTACTACAAACACGCTAATGTATAAGATGTAGAGTTTGGTATGAAAATGCTATAACACATTTAAGCATTAAATGTTTGATGATTGAGAGTGCATAACTTTATTAATATGTTTATTTATATGTATTTATATTTATAGCATTTGAAAGTTCCCTGGACGCTATGCATTCTATACTCCAGATATTATGTTAGTTGTACAGTAAGTGTAGAGCTGAAAGTGCTGCAACCTCACAGCTCCAGATCCTCCTGTGTTTCATCCAGGATAAAGTGTTTACTGAAGATGAATGAACAGATAATTCATTTTTACAATAATCTATACACCAGTTTAATATCTGCCTGTATCAAAGTTACTGTTAAGCTGAATATTTCATTAGGTTCAGTGCCGTGCTCTCACAGTGACATATTACAGAGGAAAAGACCTTTGCGTAGTGTTTATTGCAGAGTGACCTCAATTTAATTATGCAAACTAATTACCTTAACTTAGCCATTTTATGATCTCAACGATCTGGAGAGTCTAAATGCGTTGGATATATTTGAAACAAATGATATATTTTTAAATATAATTGTCAGTAGTGTGAACTGGTCTATAAAAACAGTTATAAACTATAAACAAGAGGTATTAGAAACAAAATCTTTCTTTTTTTCCTCTTCGTCTTTTTGCAAAACAAATAGTGGAAATAGTGTGTATGGTAGCAAAGCAGCCAATAGGTAAAACCAGATGTACCACAGATGAGTGTGTCAGTTCTCACAGTTCAGATGTAGCATCATGCGTGCAAACATACCATGTGTGAGGTCTGTGGTCAGAAAACAGTCAAACGATAAAAATAAACATGGCTGCAGTGTTCAAGCTAAAACTTGTGGTTTAAGAGATGGCCTCTAATAACAAGACAGTTGAGATGATAGAAAAATGTAGCTGGATATAATATAATTTTATTATTGGCCTCAAATATTTGGAACATAAGCCTTCAGTACAAACTATCCTATAATGATAAGGTAAAACCTATTAGTTTTTTTTTTTTTTTTTTTAGATTTTGTTCCTTTGATTCAGTACTATATAGAAGCAGATTTAGAAACAGTTACAGCTTTTGTACACAGGGCTTTCTTTAACCAGATAACTGTTAACATACATTTGATCAGTCAGGTAACATACATCCTCAGCTCTCTTTATGTTCTATAGGACTTAAGTCTAGGATTTGGATGGACCGTTATCTACAGAACATTGGGAAGAAAAAATTCTACCAGATGCTCAGAATCTCCTTGAGCATTTTTTAAAATTGATTTCTAATATGGTTTTTTCCCCATCTTTTAGGTTCTCTTATCTCATGAAGGGCCTGTGAAGCTCTGTTAGAGTGGCCATTGGGCTTTTGGGTCGTCTTGCTAGTTAGTGCTGGTCTGGTGCTGGTTTAGCTGGTGAACCAGCATAACTGATGGAAGACCAGCATGCCTGCTGAAGAATCCAGCATAGACCAGGATGATTTATATGCTGGGCCACCAGCAAGGTTTTGGTAGTTAAAATTGGTTACCAAATTCAGCTCATTATCTTGTTTTTTAATAGCTAGTACTGAAAATAATGTGTGATGTAAGTACCTGGACTGTGTAGTGTTATCTTTAAATGGATTTACATACAAGAGACAAAAATAATCCATTTACCAAAAAACATGCAAATACATTATTTTACATTCATTAAATATCTGTGGGTTGTCTAAAAACACAACAAAGCTTTTATATAAATGCACTTTTTATAAAAAAAAAAATCAATGGAAATCACTTAAAACTGAATAAAAAACAGCATAAACCATCATAGCTGGTTACCAGTTTGACCAGCAATTATACCAGCAGGGTTACCAGCATACCAGCACCAGCACCATGGGGTCAGCTGTTTTGTCGGTGGGACAAGATAACATAAACATATTGTACATAAACATAAAAATATGTGTAATGTATCGATTTATATCTTTATTTGTTAATGTACACTCACATATCAATAAAACAATGTGCTTTTGTAAAATAAAGGAAATAAACAGGGTGCGCTTTCTGCCGTCTCAGTCTCCCTGAAAATCTTTTTTGAAACGCTTCACTAAAATGAACTAAAATGAACACACATATCCATATATCTATATATCTATACATATATATCTACAGAAAGCTTAAAGTGTCTACTTTTAAATGTCGCAAGCTTAATCAAAAATAAATGTTCTCAGTTTATGTAATCCATATGAATCTAAGGAGAGATACAGTCTTTCTGCCACACTTCATTCACTGATAATGACCTGAGACAGGACACGCCCACAGACTGTTCACAGGCAAACAGTCAGGGTAATCTACATACAAGGCCACGCCCCAAAACACACACACACACACACACACACACACACACACACAGTAGATTCGCTAATTTTCCTGTGCGTGTGGAAGATGTTAGGCGCTGTACAGGTTTCTGAAGCTCTACAGAATGTTCTGGACAGTGGGAGGAGTTTAGATTTACCAACACTGAGTCTTAAACAGAGAATGAAGGAGGAGACTACAGCAAGATGGGTAAGTTTTTAAATCTTATATAATCCTTATTCTGATAATATAAAACTAATATTAATTTATTTTTCCTCATTTTCTCACAAGCTTTTGCCAGTTTATGTCAAACATTGTCATTTAATGTCACTTACATGGTTTGGTTAGCATGTAGATAACACTGCTAAATCATGCTAACATACTGCCTGATGTAGCTTAGCACAAACAGGTTAACTCACAGGTGGCTAAGCTAATATCTTAGAGTATGTAGATTACAGATGGTTGTCAGTATCAGCTGTGGTGTAAATGTTTATAATATATTTCACCCCGTTTTGGATAGCTTCATGTTATGGTAGCTATTTGGTCCAGATTTTGGTTAGCTTATTACACTGCTATCTATAATGTTATTTAGCACAAACATTTTAGCTCCTGTTGCCTAAACATTGCAAAAGTTTGTGTTGTCTTTATGGATGGTCAATAGTTATTGATGATTATTGACAGTAATTTTATTATTATCATGCTTATGTTTCTTTTTCCTTTTTTATAAACTGATTGAAAATGATCAGCCACCTGTTTTATAGAGACCAAATGCAAACAAGCAGGCACAATACAGACGGACCATCACTATGTCATGGGAACCTCAACCACGACTGGGGTCTGGATTCGGGATGGATCTCTTGTATTTTTTAAGCGGTTGACCACACGATAAGGCTTCATCTGTGACTGCACACAACCAGCACATGGACTGACCTCAGATGCCAGGAATGTTACCACTGCTGGTCACTGGGTCTGTGTGAATTGCAAATCAGTTTATGGTAAGCAGCAAAAAACACCATGGAAATGCCAGGTATGCGATGTTCACTTGTGTCTTTAGTTAAACAAGAACTGCCTTGCGAGAGAAAGATGTATGATTGTGTATAGGGTGTAAAAGTGGGCTTTTACAAACCTAACACCCTTTCTTCATAGTGCACTGTTTCTGTTCGCACTGTTTTACCCTGAATGTCTGTTTGCACGGCCGTATTTACAGTATGCCAGAAATGTGCCTTCTGTGTATAAGATCATTTGTGTCACTTTTCCCTCAATCCTGGACATTTACTTTGCACTAGGTGAAAGATGTAACATTTATATGTTTATAAGTAAGAAAAATACACAAATGTCAGGACATGTCAGAACTACTTCAGGGCCCATAAACCTGCAGACCCCTAAATAAAGAGTGAGGGCCAAGCTCACTCATTTACACTCCTGTGGTGTGAAAGTAACTGTGTGAAAGTGTCCCTGAGAGGTTGGTCTCATGTTTTGTTTTTGTTATTATTTTTTAATCAAAACCTATTTGCTGTTCATTGTTAAATTATCATATTGTTACAAATGTGCATATTGTATATATTTTTATATATTACACAATGTTAATATTGTTTGTGTTGGCCAGTAAAGCTGATTTTATACTGATTCTGTTTTATATTTTACATATTGCATGACAATCTTCCATGTATTCTGGCTTTTATACCGTACCAACATTAGATGGGGTGGTGAACAGCATAGTATCATGGCACTATAATGCTGGTCACCAGCATACCAGCAAAATGTATGCTGGTATGCTATGGACCAGCATCTGTAAAGTCACCAGCATACCAGCACCAAAACACAACATATGCTGGTATAATGGTATCCAGCTATACTGGTCTATGCTGTTTTTTTCAGCAGGGTTACCTCTTTGGTTGGTGTGTTTGGGCAGGTCTGAACACAGTAACTGAATTCAGATGGATGTGATCTCAATACAGTCCCACATAAACTCACTTAGCTGGATCACTTAGTTGGGCAGGATTAATCTATAATAATAATTAGCCTAAATCTAAACAACTACAAAGCAATAAGTTACACATTTGATCTGTAGCTACTTGCACTTTGCCTGTTTGCATGCTTAACAAACACTGCTTTGGGTAAAGTTCAGCATGTCATTGTACTCAGCATTTGTTCTGCTCAGTCAACTGAGAGCCATATGTTTTCTTTGCAAACTGTGAAGCAGCATTATATTTTCAAGATATTTTCATTCAGTCTATTTAGCTTTGTGTTGGTCTAGGTTATTTACTCAGATAATTAGCACTGTTATAAGCAAATGCCAATTGTACACTTTCTCCATGTTGCACTGAAGAAAAAAAAAACATTTAATAGAAAACTTCAAACATGTATAAAACATATAAAACATATAAACATAAAACATATAAAACACATATAAAACACATGTTTTAAAGTATAAAACATGGATCTTCTACAGATTTAGTCACAGGGCCTCTCTGGTTGTCATGGTATGTGGGTGTGCGAGGCATAACTGCAAGAGGATCCAGGTTTTAAAGGAAAACGATGCTTTTATTTAAACACAAAAGTCAGGGAAACTCGACAAAACAAAGATACTTTATAAATGGAAACTGTAACTAAAACACGAATAGACAAAACAAAAGACACTATTAAACATGCAGACATTTACCAAGATAAATTAACAGACGCAAGACAAGAAACTCAGACACCAAACTATTTATAATAAAACTAATAACCAACTCGGTTCAGGTGAGCGCCCCCTGGTCACCTGACCGAGTTGCCACATGGGAACTGAAGTTTAAACTAAACAGAACTACCATCAAAAACACAGGGCGTTTTGGCACCCTCTAGGGGTTATCCCTGACATAACTCCCCCTCAAAGGGCGCAACTCCGGGGCGCCACAGGAGGTCCAGGGCATCCCCCCCAGGGTCCAATGTCCGCCCCTCTCACCCAGAGGCTGGCACCTTTGTCCTGTGGGCCAGGTGGCTTCATGCCCCCGTTGAAGCAGGGTGGCGGAGACGGAGGAAGCTCGTCGTCCTCGGTGACGCAGGGAGGCGAAGGCAGAAGAGGCTGCTCGCTGTCCTCGGTGACGCAGGGCGGCGGAGGCAGAAGAGGCTGCTCGCTGTCCTCGGTGACGCAGGGCGGCGGAGGCAGAAGAGACTGCTCGCTGTCATCGGCGGCGCATGACGGCGGCGGAGGAAGAGGAAGCTCGCTGACCTCGGCAGCGCATGACGGCGGTGACGGAGGAAGAGGAAGCTCGACGTCCTCGGCGGCGCATGACGTCGGCGGCGGGGGAAGAGGAAGCTCGACGTCCTCGGCGACGCATGACGGTGGCGGCGGAGGAAGAGGAAACTCGCTTACCTCGGCGGCGCATGACGGCGGCGGAGGAAGAGGAAGCTCGCTGACCTCGGCGGCGCATGACGGCGGCGACGGAGGAAGAGGAAGCTCGCTGACCTCGGCGGCGCATGACGGCGGCGGAGAAAGAGGAAGCTCGATGACCTCGACGAAGGCGCTGTGCTTGGCGGTGCGGTGCAGCGGCGGCAGCTCGCCGTGTTTGGCGGCTCGGTGCAGCGGTGGCAGCTCGCTGTCCATAACGAAAGCGCCGTGCTTGGTAGCGTGGTGCAGCGGCGGCAGCTCGCTGTGCTCGACAAAGCAGCTACGCGGCAGAATATAGAGCTCGCCGTCTTCGTCGTCGCTGCCGAGCTCGCTTTCGTCGTCGACACTATACAGCAAATAGTAGCGCTTGCCGCTGTCATCGTACAAAGCCATGTAGTTGAGCTCACCGTCTTCGTCGTCGCTGTACCACGGGAAAGGAGCTGGCAGGTCTGGACCTTCCTCGAGGCGCAGCTGCATCAGCATTTCCTGGAGGTCAGCTACCTGCTCCTGCAGGTTACGGATGCGCCCTTCATTCCCTTCGTCGCTCCGCCGACGCTGCTCCAGTCTAGCTGGGAGGCTGCTCCCGGCTGTGCATACCGCCCACATGCCGTTCCTTGTAGCCGCACGCTGTGGGGTGCCCCTTCCCCCCGCTCACCTCCGAAACTAGATCTCCTGGTCTCTGCCTTCCGGCCGGTGCGGGGACTCATGTCACCCCGAGCTCCGCCACCTCTGAACGCGTGCGCCAGCCGGCAGCCGTCCCAGTCACGCTGCCGTCTTAGCTCCTCTTGCTCCTTCCTGTCCCGTTTCCTTCTCCGCCTTCCACTACGCCGTTTGGTTCTCCTCCTGCTCTACGCGTCGTTTTCCCAAACTCCAAACATCGTTGCCCCCCCCCCAAAAGAATCTCCCGGGGGAAGGGCTCCTCTGCTATGCCACTTTTGCGGTCTTGCGTTCTGTCACGGTATGTGGGTTTGCGAGGCATAACTGCAAGAGGATCCAGGTTTTAAAGGAAAACGATGCTTTTATTTAAACACAAAAGTCAGGGAAACTCGACAAAACAAAGATACTTTATAAATGGAAACTGTAACTAAAACACGAATAAACGAAACAAAAGACACTTACCAAGATAAATTAACAGACGCAAGACAAGAAACTCAAAGACACCAAACTGTTTATAATAAAACTAATAACCAACTCGGTTCAGGTGAGCGCTCCCTGGTCACCTGACCGAGTTGCCACATGGGAACTGAAGTTTAAACTAAACAGAACTACCATCAAAAACACAGGGCGCTTTGGCGCCCTCTAGGGGTTATCCCTGACACTGGTAAAAGCTTGTGACAAATGATAAAAGTTTCCGGTCTTTTCTGGACTGCTTAGATGCAGTCAATTTGATGTGTGTATCATTTGCCCCATTGATGTTCTGATAAAGTAATGTAAACTGAAATAAACTGAAAAAAGTTTCTAATCCACTGTTTTCCATTAGTGTCTGTTTGTGTGTGTGTGTGTGTGTGTGTGTGTGTGTGTGTGTGTGTGTGTGTGTGTGAAGCTAAAGATGACTCCCTCCCTCCTCTCTTATTTGAGGGGGCTGTGTGGGATGACTTCCACACACACACACATGCACACACACTAAGTGAAACACTGCAAAATCAGGAAACTTATTAAACAACGAATCTCTCTATTTGGAAACACTCGAGCATGCGCATACACTAATCATACACTGGAATCACTGCTGTAAAGTAAAAATAAAACAAATTAATCTGGACTTTATCTTTACCTTTGAGATTGTAATGAGATGCGTTTTGGGAACTACAAATCCCATCAGTCTCAGCATTAAATCGTAATGAGGTACGCTGTGTAGAATTACAACCCTCATTAGCTCCAGCTTTATAAAAGGAAGTAATGCGATTTGTTTTTCCAATTCTTCTTTTTTGGTTTTAGCGGCAGGTTTATGAATGGACGTCACCGCAGACTTAAGGCCGTAGTAGGCAGCAATGTACTAGCAGAGCTCAGGGATGCTTAAGTGCGGCTGGAGTATTGAGTGTTGAACATATGGTGCATCATTCAGGAGGTAAAAGTTTTATTAGTCCTTGATCGTGTGGTCAGGTGTATTTAACACACACTCTACTAATGTTATTCTTTTGGTTTTAGTATTATGGCTGGATCGTTGTCTGAATGTCACAAACCTAAGTAACAGATGGTCAAGGTATTTATTTTTGCCAACAAGGGGATAAGAAAAGTAAGTTTTAAAGGTTTTGATTTCTATAGCAAACTTTTCCTTTTAGTAATGGGTTGTGCTTTCCCTTACAGGGAGGCACAATTACCATGTATTTTTTTTAGTATTTATTGTTAGCTTTTATTATTACTTTAAAAGCTTATTTTTAAATAATTAAATTTTTAGCGTTTATTTTACCGTTCATTTTGTGTGTATTTTGTGTTGATTTTCGGTTTGTTGTAAGGGACCACCCCTAGAGGGCACTGTGTGCATGTTTGTGTTTATATAGTTTTGTTAGTCGACTCAGTTTCCCAGAAGACACCTCGGTCAGGTGATGATGGAGCTCACCTGAACCGAGGTACAGTAGCTCATTAGTATTGTTATAAATAGCTGGCTGTTCTGGGAAACTGGCTCGAGCATTAATGCTGTCAGTGGGCTTTTGTTTTTGGTTTGGGTTTTGTTTTCCTTTACGTTACTCTAGTTTGTTTTTAGTATGGGCTCTGAATAAATATGTTATCTGTGTGATGGTGTCTATTTAAGTACCATTTAGTTTATTATTGGGTTTAAGTAAGTACTGTGCTGTGTATTTCTCTCCCTTTGACTTTTGTCTTTAGTGTTTTTCCCCTGTCTCTAGTGTCTCCCCTGTTTCTTGGCTCTAGTGTTTCTCCCCTAGTCCTTAGGTTCTCCCCTGTGTCTGGGTTCTCCCCCTAGCCTCCAGTGTCTCCCCTAGCCTCCAGTCTCTCTAAGGTTTGCCCTGTCCCTAGCTCCGTTCCTGTAGTGTCCCCCCCGCTTTCTAGAACTTTTACACACATACAAACACAAAATAAAAGATGCTTTATGTACACACACCTGGCACACTGTTATAGTAAACAGTACATGTGCGCACTAATGTTGACTATATGAGTGACACTTGCACCCTCAGGATGTGAGACGATTACTCATAATTCAGCAGTGCACACGCAAGAGAGAAGAACCATTGGCTCAGTTTTGATCATATGACACTTAGCATCAAAACAAGAAGCACATGCGTGCCACATGATACACGATGAGACTTGGCAATCGTGAATCAAGACACGCTCATTAAAGTAAAATTTTTGCCCATCTTGCAGAACGCTCACATACTGGCTTACTCGCAATCCAAGATTTCACTGTATCTCCGTATGTCTTGCTAAAACATCAGAATCGGAATCAGAATCTGGTTTTATTCGCCAAGTATGTTGAGACACACAAGGAATTTGCTTCCGGCTGGTTGTACAAACATAAACACTGTACAAGTAATTACACAGTAGTTACACAACATATTGCTTTTGATTAAATAAGGTGGGAGGGTCCTGAATATGTGCAGTATAGTGTACATAAGGGGGATTGAAAGGTAGGCCAAGTAGCCCTGTGTGCATCATCATGTACTAACCTAGGTAGTGCAAAAACAAAGTAAAATCGTGGTTGTGAAGTAATGTGCATGAAGGGAGTTTGATGGATACATGGTGGTGCTTTTATACAATAATTACAGTATGATACTGGATGATTTGATTTGTGCAAATAGCAATATTTAAAGACAGTAAGACAGTAGCGCAAATAATGATTTAAGGATGATTGTAAGCTCCAGTTCAACTGTTTATGTGCGTGATTGCTTGCGGAAAGAAACTGTACCTGTGTCTGGCAGTTTTGGTGTGCAGAAAAAAAAACATTTGCAAATTAATCTCAGCATGTGACACTGACCAAGGTATAGCACAGAACATTCATAACTATTGAAGAGGCCAAAATTATAACAGAGAAATCATATAATAAAACTTTAGCAGACATACTGTAGCTTATAGCCTACTTGCAATAGACTTGCAATAAGTAAACATATAATTGAGAGAATTATTTGTACTAATACATCCCTTTTGTACTGAAACTGAGCACCTTAACACAGACTGATGAAATGTGTGTAAACCTTGCAGGTAGTCTGTGGTTATCTTTGTGACAGAGGCTGGCAGGAACATGCTTTATTTTGATAGTCAATCTGAGAGATTTCTATTATTCTATATATTTCTATATATTCATTCATGATTCATTTGTTTGGAGCATATGACTGGGGCACACTTCCAGTTTCTTAACTGTAGCCTAAAGGTAAACCGATTAAACAAATCACTCGAAATCACTACAGGTCTTTTGTGTGAGGAGACACACCAGTCCCACTGTGTGAAGGAAGATGCATGAGCAGGATACACTTTAGAGAAAAGCTGTGGAGGTGAGAGCCTGCTCACATTCAGGGCATCAATAAAGATGTTGCAATTCCTGAGCTAAGAAACAACCAGTGGAGCTCTCTGGTGAACTCAGTCTTCTTAAAGAAGAGATTGCAGATTGCCAGTTCCAGGTTGTTTTTTTTTTTTGTTTTTTTACTGTGGAATATATTGTCCTGGTAGACATGGTTATCTATCCAGTAGTGGGTTGAGTGTATACCTTTTGGCCCAGTATTACTAAGCTCTTTCCCATAAGGGGATGAGTGCTATGATTTGTCTGTGCATGCTCTCCCTGCATTGCTTTTTGTTAATAAGGAACAGGCCTCCTCATGCCCCTACACAGTACCTGGTTTATTCTCATATGCAGAGACAAACATTTTGGCAGGTTAATATTTCTATCCTTAAGCACACAGTAAACATCTACAGTTATCTAAAGTCCTTACCTGATGTTCTGTAGCAAAAGCTTCATCATGTCATGAACAGAGTCTTCTGGGATGATCACATGTGGAGATTGTGGCTGTTGAGTTCATTGTCTATGATTTTCCCTGTGATGACTGTACCTGTTACTTCTAGCTCTTTCTTGTATTGAGTGATTCTTAGATCTTAGCATAATGTTCGGACTAATTGTAAGGTTTTGTAATATGATGAGGCAGGGGTGTTGTTAGACAAACTTTTTTTTTTCTTTCTTGAGTGACACTCTTCTTCAGTGCACTGTGACTGCTACTGCCATCTGCTGCTGAAACTCAAGTAAGTCAAGTAGGCTTTTATTGTCATTCCAACCATATACAGTTAGTACACAGTGAAACAAAACAACGTTCCTCCAGGACCAGGGGGCTACATACATACAACAACATAAATTTACAACACAAATTTTTACATTTTTTAGTTAATCTATAAGAACTAACAAATTACTATACATAAATACACAATAGACAAAGTGCACGTGCAAATGTGCAAACAAAGAGGTACATGACAGACACAACAATGTAACACATAACAGTCCTTTTTTGATGAAGTATGAATTGAGGTAGTGGGAAGAGCAGCAGTAAACAGTTTACATTTTGACAAGACTATCGTGTGCAAATAGCAGTCAAACTGCTGTACAGGTTTCTCAATAACAAAAATTAATAATAAAAAACATGCCAAACAAACAATTATTGTATGAATTGAGAATTTAAAATAAAGCCGGACTCAACTCCACTGGATAATTGAAGACTGAGATGATCACCAGTCTTTTAACTGTTTATAAATGTCCAGTTTCAGCAAATCTGTGATCATGATTGACTCAGATTCATGTTCTTGTCTGAGGAACCTGATGTGGGCTTCTGATGTTTGTAGCCCAGCCACCTCAGTATTTAATGTTGATTAAGTGAGTACAGACTTCCTGTCAGTTCAAACCAGTCTGGTCTCTGCCTCTGTCCTTTGATCTCGCATATGTACAAGTTGTTTCAGGCAGCAGGACTCTTGTTGTTTTAGCACCATTCTGTATATACACTAGACACTTTTGCATGTGAAAAGCGCAGGAGATCTGAAGTTTCTGAAAAACTCAAATCAGTCTAACAGGCACCAAGCACCAAGCCAGTATGAACATGAACTGAAACAATCTGCATGATTCTGCATGTCCTGTCATGCTGTCAAGCCTCAGTCCACCTGTTTTACCACCAAGACAATGTTTAGCTGCACACTGTTGTAAATGAAAATATGACTTTAACAGAATGGACCTCACCTGTGCCAATGCCATGCACAGGGCATTCAGGGACCAGAGTCAGAACTCAGGCAGGAGATGTACAGTAGCTCTCACCTGGATCAGTCGTCATGTCACAGGGATCAAACAGAGACCATCACTGTCCCATCCTCATCACCAAGTTGTTATACAGTAAATTATAATAACATTTTCTGGATCTGATCAGAGCATGAGGTGAGACAGGAATCAGGAGACTCGGAGCCAGGGTTCAGCTGGAGAAGATCATTTTATTCTGTGCGCATCAGTCAGCCTAGGGAGTGGAATCCAAACATGAATGGAAAAACACCTATTTTATACAGAGATGCAAACATCACCAGGTCAAGAAAAATAAAACAATAGGATAAGAACACAATCAAGGTGATAAACATCATGTGAGAAATGAATAAACAAGGAGAGCGTTACAGTGATCACTCTGATATGAATTAAATTTGAATGATTGTGCCATATTCATATTAAACATTAGAGAAAATTGGAAATAAATCTCTCAACACACACTGCAGCGCACTGGCTGTGGCGTGCACACTGCTGATATTTTAGTTCGATTGTGTTGCTTTGACATTGTAGACGTGAAATGTAAAATGTTAGGTGTCTGCCTCATTTAACAGCAGCTAGTGGTGCCATGGTCAGACAACATTTTCTCAGACTTCATCGAGTCAAGTTAAGTCAAGGCTTTTTATTGTCATTTCAACCATATACAGTTCAGTAATCAGTGAAATGAAACAATGTTACTGCTGGACCAATGAGCAACATATATCCACCAAATAAACGAATAACATAAATAAACAAAACTAGTAATCTAGTAGGTGTCCCAGCTAACTCCCTTCAGACGTGACTGTAAATTTGTAATACTGTGTTTCACCATAACATGGGGCGCTGTTTCACTCACTATAAAATACAATCAGCAACGGCACAGAGGAGTTTAATACAGACACGAAACTGTTAAACTAATTTTATTTTTATAAATAAAATGACTTTTACTGTCTGAGCACACCACTGTGTTTGACTGAACTACTTTCACTTGTATTGGAGTAACATTTAATCAGAAGGACGTTCAGTTTCTTTACTTTACTGTCAAACATTAAATCAGAATAAACTTTTTCTCTTCTAGATCAATACATATTAACATATTCGTAAATTTGTTAAATGTCAGAATCAAGTGAGGGAGACATTTAATGTATTTATTTTATCATGTTCATAAACTTAAGTTTTAAGTAATTGTGTGCCTGTTTTTTTTTTTTAAAGAAAACTCCAGATGATTCCATTCTGAGTTTAAGAAACTTCTGATAGGTTAATTGATTCCATTTAAGTTAATTGGTGGCACACCTGTGGATGCATATAAAGGCACTCAAACACAGAGCCTCTTTCTTTGACATCATGGGAAAATCAAGAGAAATCAACCAAGACATCAGGAAAAGAATTGTGGACGTCCACAAGTGTGGCTCATCCTTAGGTGCAATTACCAGATGCCTGAAGGTCCCACGTTCATCTGTTCAGACAATAATACGCTTGGCAATGTACAACCATCATACCGCTCAGGAAGGAGACAGAGTTCCATAGAGGAACGTTTTTTGGTGTGAAATGTGCGAATCAACCCCAGGAAACAGCAAAAGACCTTGTGAAGATTCTGGCTGAAACTGGTAAGACCGTCTCATTACCCACAGTAAAACGAGTCATGTACTATACCACCATGAGCTGAAAGGTTACTCTGGGAGGAGAAAGATCTTACTTCAAAACCACCATAAAAAAGCCAGACTACAGTTTGCAACTGCACATGGGGACAAAAATTGTAATTTCTGGGACCAGTGTCCTGTGATCTGACAAAACAAAAATTGAACTGTTCGGCCATAAGGATAAACTGTATATTTGGAGGAGAAAGGGCGAAGCTTTAAAGCCTTACAACACCATCCCAACTGCAATAGAAAATAGAAAACAGATGCAATCATGAGAAAAGTTAAAGCTTGGGTGCAGATGGGTCTTCCAAATGGACACTAACCCCAAGCATACCTCCAAATTAGTTACAAACTGGCTTAAGCACAACAAAGTCGACGTATTGGAGCGGCCATCACCAAGCCCTGATCTCAATCCTATAGAAAATTTGTGGGCTGCACTGAGAGGTGAGTACGAGCAAGAAAGCCTACAAACCTGACCCAGTTACACCAGTTCTGTCAAGAGGTATGAAATGTATGTACTGTATACTTAGACTTTGATTAAAGTGATAAAAAATACATAAAAATTATTCCTCTCTCGATTCTGACATATAACAAATGCAAAAATATGTTAATATTTATTGATCTGAAACAGGAAAATTTTACTCTGATTTAATGTTTGACAGTAAAAAAAAAAAGTTTGTGTTTTTTTCTGAAGTGTGTGTGAAGATCTGGTTTCAACTGTATACCTTTACTGAGATAAACACATGAGTGTAGTTTCTTTATCTCTGACAGTAAAGTGATTTACTCTATTAACATACAGCATATGGAGTGCAGACAGGACATTACAGTGCTTACACACAGAACAGGGACAAACTGTCTTTACATACACTTTATTTCTTTTAGAATTTATATTAAAGGTAAAGCAACAGTAAAAATTGGATTAATATAAAGATATAAATTAATATAATGTTTTATTACTGGTACAACTCAAAAGGTGGTACATTATTATATTTTAAGTGTTGAGTGTTTAGTACTGGCCAACTCTCTATAAGACTGTGAGGTTAATGATCCTGGAGGATTCTGGGTAACTGAGTTCCCCTGCATGGCTATCTCACTGTGCAACTCTGTCTCCCTCTGCTGGCAGCCGGTGGTATAGCGCGGTCTCTTACATCAGATTTTGTTTCACACTAAGCAAAGTATTTCCTACTGAGGATTTGTTAGAGCAGGTTCTCATCAAATAACTCATATAAAGTACATTTATCATAAATAGACAATACCTGAGGCAATATTAGCTTTAAGATATAACTAAACTTTTAACTTTTTAAATTTAATGTCGCCCAGTTATGACGGCCACTTATATATCCAATCATATGTACACACTAATAACACACTCCTTCCCTAAAGAGATAGAGAACTACACATCATCAGAGGGGAACCAAACTCCTCATGGGGAAACACTCCACAAAGAAGACAGAAAGTGAATAGGAGACTGGGGGACACCATGCCCTGAAACAGCTTTAGCATGTGGCTGTCAGATTATTTGTAGCCTTAAATTCACAGTAAAAGTCTGAAAATCTCTCTCTCTATTTCTCTGAGATGCATAATCAACAATTATAATTATAAGTGTGAATAATAATAATAATAATAATAATAATAATTATTATTATTATTATTATTAGTCAGTTGTCACAAATGTATTCAAAATTTTTTCGCTCCACAGTCACGCCAAAGAGCTTCCATGACATGTGCTCTCCTTACCTTCTTTCCTTCCTTTCTCCATAAAAATCCCCTCCTTTACCCATTTTCTGATTAAAACTAGCCTTTTCCTGTAAGACCTCTCCTAGTGTTGTTGTGTCTGTGTCTGTGCCTGTGTGCGCCTAGTTAAAGACCTTGCACAGTAAACTGGAGACAGGATCATTGGCAGCCAAGGCTCATCTAAATGCTCAAACTAATGCTAAACCTAAAATCACCTCAAACTGGTTTCTTGAACATGACAATGAGGTCACTGTACTCCTCCACAGTCACCCGATCACAGTCCACTACAGCACCTTTGGGATGTGGTGAAACAGGAGATTTGCATCATGGATGTGAACCAAAGCAATTGTGTCAGGTTTAAAAGAAGAGCTTCTGAAATAAGTTTTAAGTTGAATTAAAAGAGGAAGTTCTTGCCTGTTGTCAAATAAGTGTACGTGATGCATCACATACAATCCCAGCATCAAAAGAACCAGTCACTGACATGTCCGTGATAGAGCGACCCGGTGACAGACAGGTGATAGGAAATACATTAGCATTATTCTGTTTAAACAAAACTATTTCAGCAGACACGCCATTTGGATCTACAGTATATTGAACTGGATAAAGGCCAGAGCAGGTGTTAACACATAAGGAGTCAGGAAGCACAGAAATCTACTCATCATATTACAATACCTTACAAACTGCATGATGATATAATTTTAATATGAACCAAAATCTATTAGGAATGTCCCCAGCACCTTGTTGAATTTATGCCATAAAGAATTTATTCAGTAATAAAGGCAAAAGTGGGTCCACTCTACTTCAGAAAGCTTGTGGAAGGATACCTCAAACGTTTGGCCCAAGTGAAACAACTCATCCTGCTCAACTTCATCCTGCTACTTCTATCAATAGTCACACGATCAATAAACAACAGGAAGTCAGTTCATACACTGTTATGGACTGGCACGTCACCTGTCCAGGGAGGACGCCACCTCGTGTCCCTCGTGTGCACTACAGAGAATGAGTGTGAGAGAGAGTCAGGTCAGGCATGCCCATGCATTCTTATCTTCTAGTCATTCTAGAAGAAGTTAATCTTGTTCCAGAACTGAACAGGCTTTTGATCAAGGTACATTTATACTCATGATGGCGTCTCTTGACTGTAGACACTGACACTGATACTCCTACCTCCTACAGTGTGTTCTCAACTCGGCTAGATGGGGATCTTTAGTTGTCTTCCATGATTCTTTGGGCCTTCAGGCCTATAATTAATATTCTGTGAAAAGGTTTGAGTATTATTATTTTTTCTTAATTGTCTTAATTACCATTTTAAATATTTGCAGTCTGTAGATAAGTTATTAGACGGTCAGTCTGTGTGGATCTCTACTAAACCAATCAATAAATCTTGAAGAGGAATAGCAAGAAGAGTTTTCCAGGAATCAGAAAATATTCAAAAAGATCTATAAAAGAGTTTCTTTCATTGTTCACTATACATTTTTTTGTTGTTCATGAAATGTTTTTTTTCTGCATAATTCATGTTTAATACGTGACATCAGTGAAGTCTGCAGGGAAGTGGCACAACTCAGGAGTAAAGGACCAAATAACAGTCACCCAGTTTAGCTGTTTAAACAAAACAAACTACAACACAAAGTCTCTGGGCGCTAGGCGCCCTCTAGGGGTTACCCGTGACATTAGCTAAGAGTGTGGTGACCTGTACGGTTCATACAATAACATTCACACCCATGCTAGGGCAAAATACTATCTACAGTAAAGTACAATACTACAGGAAAACAAAATAACATACACAAAAAACTAACAAACAAAAAAACCCTCAAAAGTACTGTATGCCTTTGTGGAATAATAAACACTCTCTCCCTGATCAGTTTACAAAACCTGTGTTAAGTGACAAAATACGGCCTCAGGACACTGAATATGATATAGACCAGAGGTCTTCAAATCCAATCCTGGAGGGTCGGTGTTCGACATGATGATTCTTCTGCTCAAACACAGCTGATTCAACTAATCTGTTATGATGGCCAGATTTGGTGAATTACTAATTGTGCTGGACTCTGGTCCTCCAGGACTGGAGTTGAAGACCCTGATATACAGTAGACCTTCATTTCAAGTATAAAACCATAAAGCTATTTTCCTAACAGAGCATGTACTAAGTTTTGCATGTACTTTAATATTAAACTAGGAGTACCAACATTAGCACTACCCATTATCATTATTATAAAAATAGGTAAGGTTAATACTTTGTGTTTAGGCAGCTTTCCTTTGGTAACAGCTCAGGACAGGAGGACAATGCACATGTCAGATGAACTACAAGAACATTCAACATAAAAACACTGAAATAAGTGTATCTTCAATTCAATTAGAAGCTTAAATTGAATCTTTCCCATAAATAGGAAATGGAGCGAAATGCTTGGCGAGGCACTATAGAAGGTAACAGGAAATAATAGGAAAGTAAACACATTATTATGGGATGTAGTCAGACTGATCTGTAGCCAGAACATTCTGAATAGACAGCAGTGCAGCAGGTTCACAAACGTCTGTCTCACAGTCGTCCAACCATTCAGTTTCTTTGGTCATCATTTTCATAATTAAAACAACACTTTTAATTCTGTAGTCTCACATGCGAGGTCCTAAACTCCATCCCCCTCTCCTCTCCTCTCCTCTCCTCTCCTCGTGTCTCCTAGAAGAACAGACAGACAGAAACAGGATGAGCTCTGATGAGACTGAATGTTAGTTCAAGCTTTTCTGCTGGATTTTCACTCCACACACAGATTTCCATTCCATATTACACTGTAAACTACATCATGTCTTACTCTCTCAGTTCAGCAGGACGACACACAGTCACACTTTATAAGCTAGTGGTTGGAGAATCTTCGTCAGGGGCTGTAAAACAGACAAATAATTATTAGTTTAAGTCTGGATTTACACAGGGATTAAAAGTAAAAAGAAAATCTGACCTGTTCCTAGTAAGATACACACATGAACACGACATCTCACAGACTACAGAAAGAGCAAACATGTCACACTTGGACGGCCATGTAATTATGAATGGAGGAGTAGTTTCAAAATGATCCCTGAAATTCTTTGAAAATTCAATGACGATGAATTGACTGGACAATAAACTGACATTATCATCATTCTTATTTTAATAAACAGCTCACTTTTTTTCACTTAAGATCTGATCTCTCACATGGCCTCTCTGGACTCTAGGTGACAAAAGAACTTTACTCCCTGATTACAGCTGAACACTGTATTTTTAGGTATTTGAAATATCATTAGCGTATTAAAGGCTTACTGTTATTTACTAAAGAGTGGGGTCTTCTGTTCTATGAATAACAGATACCTGGTTCTGTCATCCTCCAACCAGATTTCCTCTTCTTCCAGGCAATTCCAGCACCAACCGCGACAAGAGCGACGAGAACGGTGAGAACCACAAATACAGGAGCGATGATCAGTGCTCCACCTGATCCTCTGTCTGATCCTCCACCTGTTAAATCAGCACAGAGTCTTTATTATCTGCTGCAGCAAGAAATCAGCTTTCACTCTCTACAGCTCTAGTTTATTAGGACCTTTTGGTACTTCTCGCTCTAACTCCTTCTCCAAGCTGCTGTGCTGAACCACGCAGGTGTAGTTGTGTTTCCGCAGCTTCTCAGCTGGGACTTTCAGAATGCTTCCCTTCTGGAAGCTTCCATCCTGGTTGGGTAACGTGTCTCTGAGCTCCACGTCCTCATGCACGTCCTCTCCGTCCTTCTGCCAGGTGATGTTTAGTGCTTTGGGGAAGAAACCTGTAGCGTGACACACCACCTGTGGAGAAGGAGAGTGTTTCTGGAACAGTGACACCTCAGGATGAACTGCAGAGAGACAGAAATATTACAACACTGTCAGTATTATTAATGTACTTTAGATATAACACAATGTGCACATGTGTGCTGTAGGGACCAAGAATGTAATTACTCTGTACATGGTAGGCTCATTGTGTGTGTGTGTGTGGTGGGGGCAGGGTGGTGGGTGACTACTTTTGCAAGGCACTGTATATGGGAATGACATTACAAAAATGTTGAATTCTCAAAATCAGCATATTATATTTTTGGCCATAGAAACGACCGAAAACCACCAGAAAACCACCTGTGTGACTAATTTTTTGCTCAGTCAAGTTTCTAAGTTAAAATTATAAAATTTGATTATAGTTAAAATTCAGTTCATCATATTGCTTACGTGCTGAAAAAAGAATATGTCACTCTATACTGCACAATCCTCAGCCCCATATATGTTTATTAAAAGAACAACAAAAACAACAAAAACAGCTAAACAAAAATGGCTAAAATGCTCTGGGTTTTAATGGCTACAGCTCATTTGTCTCCAGTTTTTGCCAAAGTATACACTCATTTCCTACCACAAAGTAATGCATAAGTTACACACTAAGCGAAACACTGCTCTATCGGGAAACTTCTTTAACAATGAATGTCTCTCGAGCACGCACAATAACTAATTATTTTTTAAAAGAATCTCGACAGGATTTCCTTTAGCGTGTGTGTGTGTGTCTGTGTGTGTGTGTGTGTGTGTGTGTGTGTGTGTGTGTGTGTGTGTGTGTGTGTGTGAAGGCGAGATGAGGAGGATGGAGGCAAAGACTCTCTAATGACTCGACAATTACCCATAATCCCACAACGTGAGGGAGAAAACCATTGGCTCAGTAGTGATAACGTGACGCTTGGCAGACAAAACGCATATCAAGACCTCACTTGTTTAATAAGTTAAAATGTATTAAAAGATTTTACTTGTCTTGCAAAATGCTTGCAGACAGAGTTACAGTACTCGCAATTCAAGGTTCCACTATACTGAAGTGACAAAGCACAGTCTTTAAGTCTTTAACACTTAAATCGTAGCTAGAATTGCCAGAGGTTGAGTGTTATAGCTATAGATAATGTTATGTATTCATATGGAGGAATGAAAAAGATTGATGTCAATACAGTACATTATCGCAGGACCTGTCGAGGCTTCATCACTTTTATAAACTTACAATATTTTTCACTGCTGTTGCCGGCCCACACTGTACCTGTGCAGTGCTAGCGATTAGTATTATTGTTTAACGAACATTACATGTTTATTAGTTTATTAGTTAATATTACCTAGCACCAGGGGCGGACTGGAACCAAAAGTGGCCTTGGACTTCCTGGCCCACAGCAGCCCACCACATCGCACATCATAATACATTGGCTCATTAAAGTGGAGATTAATTTTTAACACAACAAGAATATAATGCAATACAGAAACAAATGCTATTTAAACATATTATTTGAAGTATTACTGAACATGTACTGGGTCATATTTGTAAATCAAAGAAACAAAGGAAAGAACATTAAGACAAACAACATACAGTATAAAACTATAAAGACAATATTTTAGCTGGTCATGGCGTATCATCTTGATGGAGTGTAAGATATACCACTCATCAGTGTAAGCTGCAAGTGCAGCAGGGTCAGTGATGATGAACCAGTGTCTGCTGATGATAACACTTCTCCTCTTATCTAAGCTAGAATAAAATCAGTAGCAGCATTAGCTCATGCTAGTAATTATAATGGTAGTCAACATTAATTCAAAATATTGTTTCTCAGCATTATTTATAATTAACATTGACTACTATAATAATTAAAATGAGTAATTAGTTTACTATCCTTTTCACTCGGCTCGGGTAGAGGAGGGGAGAAGTGTTGTTCATCATCAGCAGGCACTGGTTCATCACTGACCCTTCTGCTGGATCCAGCCTCGCTATCCCTGACCATAATGCTAGAGCTTTCAGAGCCTGCAGAACTTCCGCCTACGACAAAGGCATAATCTATTCATTTGAAGCATTTCACAGCATCTACCGCTAAAGCTTTTTTCTTCTTTCCGCGTAACTTTTCATCAGGACTCTGATCAACAAATCACCTGCCCCACTAGGAACTGACAGACTGTTAGACCACTGCTACACTGCTTGAGTTTCTTCTGGCCTCGTCACCATCCTTAAAAGACGTAGGGAAAGCATGTCTCAGCCTTGCTCACCTTCAGCACCGGAGCCACCCAGGGTTGTGTCCTGAGCCCTGTGCTGCACACTCATGACTGCATCCCAACTCCAACACCTTCAGCAAGATTGCTAACAACACTGTTGTGGTCGGCCTGATTTCTGACAACACTCAGAGTCAAAAGTCCTACCTGGAGGACAATAAAACCATGGGGAACTGGTGGCAGAGGAACAAACTACTTCTGAAATTCAGCAAGTCAAAGGAGTTGACAGTTATGGCCAAAATTGTTGGCCCCCCTGAAATGTTTCCAGAAAATCAAATATTTCTCACAGAAAAGTACTGCATTAACACATGTTTTGCTATACACAAGTTTATTCCCTCTGTGTGTACTGGAAGAGAACAAAAAAAAAAGGCAGGAAAAAAGCTAATTTGACATAATGTCACACAAAACTCCACAAATGGGCTGGAAAAAATATTGGCACCCTTTCAACATTGTGGATAAATAAGATTGTTTCAAGCATGTGATGCTCCTTGTAACTCACCCGGGGCAAGTAACAGGTGTGGGAAATGTAAAAATCACACCTGAAAGCAGATAAAAAGGAAGGAAGTTCACCTTGTCTTTGCATTGTGTGTCTGTGTGTGCCACACTAGGCATGGGCAACAGAAAGAGGAAAACAAAACTGTGTGAGGACTTGAGAACCAAAATTGTGGAAAAATATGAACAATCTCAAGGTTACAAGTCCATCTCCAGAGATCTAGATTTGCCTTTATCCACAGTGAGCAACATTATCAAGAGGTTTGCAACCCATGGCACTGTAGCTAATCTCCCTGGGCATGAACAGAAGAGAAAAATTGATGAATGCTTGTAACGCAGGATAGTCCAGATGGTGGATAAGCAGCCCCAAACAAGTTCCAAAGAAATTCCAGCTGTCCTGCAGACTGAGGCAGTATCAGTGTCAGGCGGAACTTTCCATCGACATTTAAATGAAATGAAACGCTATGGCAGGAGACCCAGGAGGACCCCACTGCTGACACAGAGACATAAAAAAGCAAGACTACAGTTTTCCAAAATGTACTGGAGTAAGCCAGAAATGCATGGCAACAAAGCGCTGAAGAGTTCTGAAGTGGCCAGCATCAAAATCTAAAGTCCAGATCTAAATCCCATTGAACACCTGTAGAAATTGCTGTTGGGAAAAGGCGCACTTCCAATATGAGAGACCTGGAGCAGTTTGCAAAGGAAGAGTGGTCCAAAATTCCAGGTGAGAAGTGTACGAAGCTTATTGATGGTTACAGGAAGCGACTGATTTCAGTTATCTTTTCCAAAGGGTGTGCAACCCAATATTAAGGTAAGGGTGCCAACAATTTTGTCCAGCCCATTTTTGGAGTTTTGTGTGAC
This sequence comes from Clarias fuscus, assembly GCA_030347435.1. Taxonomy (NCBI): domain Eukaryota; kingdom Metazoa; phylum Chordata; class Actinopteri; order Siluriformes; family Clariidae; genus Clarias; species Clarias fuscus. The sequence continues at coordinate 4,906,922 of CM059208.1, forward strand.
ATTATGTCAAATGTTAATGTTAATAAAAGTTAAATGTATTTCAATAATTAGCACTCTTTCTTTGGCCTTTCCTCATTAGACTTTAGAATACTCTTTAAACTGGTGGCATTCCCAAATTATACATTGTGCTGCACAATTTGATTTTTAAAAATCATACTGCGATTATTTTGACAAATATTGCATCTGCAACTTAACCTGTGACATATAACTATTAAATGTGCCATTTTGTATTAGACATATTTACTGTATCTAGTAGGCCTAAAGTCAGCATCTCATCAACAGTGACTTGTTCAACCAAGAGAAGAGAAAGCAACTCACATTCAGTATTCTGTTCTGAATATATACAAGCTAAAATCAGACATGTACTCCCTATAGTTCAGGACTACAGTATATGTTCCGTCTTACTGACATCGTGCTCTGCCACCACTTGCCGTACCCTGCAGCCTATCCAGACGACGTGGTCATCTATTAATGCAGTTGGGAAGACCACTTCCACCACCTCTGAAAGGTCCTCAAAAAGCTCAGAAATGTTGGGCTAACCAAAGTAGTGTCACCTGGGACTGACGATAGTACCAGTACAAAGCACCATAAGAAAAAGAGTGGAAGCAGTTCACATCCACTCAGAGTCCACAACAAAATCCTTTTAGGGGCTAGCGAGTTACGATCACAGTTTTGTACCTAACTCCTCTGTAGCAGTACCTGCTCAGGAATGGACTGCACCCAAAAAGATGCAGTAGACTGCGAAGACGGAAATGTCATTACAAAGACTGAAGACCCACCTCACCAGTTCCCCCATCCTACATAACCCCAACTTTAATTGTCCCTTTCTGGTGTAGTACATTCAATGCCTCAGAAAACTAGTTCAGAGCCATCCTTTCCCAAGATTAACGGTAAAGTAGGATGTGAGTGTACGTGAGTAGGAAGAACCAGCAGAACAGAAGTATGCCTTCACTGAGTGAGGAGGCCTTGACATTACATGGACTGTGGAGGGGTTAAGCAGGATAACACTTCACACTGGTCACCGACCCCGCTCCCCTACAGAGTATGGAAAGGGTTAAAAATGACAAGCCTCGCATGCCCTGCTGGTTTCTCTCAGTACAGGACTACTCATTCTTAATCCTGCACAGAAGCAGAGCACAGCATGGCCATGCACATGGCCTCTCCAGACGTTATGCTCTCTTCTCATTACTCGGTATGAGCTCAAAGGTACGTTCTGGGTACATGACTCACAGATCTCTCTCTGTGTATTTACACCTACAGACTCCAGAGGAAACCTCTGAGAAGGGCCCGTCACCGAAGCTCAAACACCTCCTCTGCTTCCTCACTATTCAGTCTCAGCCAGCCCAGCCCGGTGGCCTGTCTCAACTTGCCGATGCTACAATGTAATGCCCAGAAACTGCACCCTGTTTAACCTGCTCATCTAATCCTCGTTTCTGAATCCTCCTCATTGAGTGATTCACTGTTTGTTTTTTTCCTTTGATAAAAACACATTTTACCTTTTGGACCTGGAAATTTGAGTTTCCATGATTTCTTATGGGAAAACTGTTTTTGGTTTACAAGTGTTTTGATATATGAGCCCACTTCTGGAACGATTATGTTTGTAATCCAAGGTTCCTCTATATATACAGTTGAAACCAGATATTTACATACACTTCAGAGAAAAAAACTTTTTTTCTTTACTGTCGAACATTAAATCAGAGTACACTTTTTCTGTTTTAGATCAATAAATATTAACATATTTTCTGCATTTGTTAAATGTCAGAATTGAGCGACGTAGAAATTTTATGTATTTTTTTATCACATTCATCAAAGTCAGTAGTATACAGACAGTATAAAGACATAGGTTAAAGACACTAAGTTTATTGTGTCTTTAAACAAAAAGAAAACTCCAGATGATTCCATTCTGAGCTTAAGAAACTTCTGATAGGTTAATTGATTCCATTCGAGTTAATTGGTGGGACCCCTGTGGATTCATATAAAGGCAAACCTCAAACACAAAGCGTCTTTCTTTGACATCATGGGAAAATAAAAAAAAATCAACCAAGACATCAGGAATAAGAATTGTGGACCTCCATGAGTGTGGCACATCCTTAGGTGCAATTTCCAGAAGCCTGAAGGTCCCACGTTCATCCTTTCAGACAATAATACACAAGTGTAAAACTTGTGGAACATTTTTTGGTGTGAAATGTACGAATCAACCCCAGGACAACAACAAAAGACCTTGTGAAAATGCTGGCTTTAACTGGCAAGACAGTGTGATTATCCACAGTAAAACGAGTCCTGTACCACCATGAGCTGAAAGGTTACTCTGGGAGGAGAAAGCCATTACTTCAAAACCACCATAAAAAAGCCAGACTACAGTTTTCAACTGCACATGGGGTGTCAAAAATCTTAATTTCTGGAGACATGTCCTGTGGTCTGATGAAATAAAAATTGAACTGTTCGGGCATAAGGATAAACGGTATATTTGGAGGAAAAAGGGCAAAGCTTTGAAACTTCAGAGCACCATCTCAACTGTGAAGTATGGTAGTATAAAGTTGTGGGGCTCCTTTGCTGCAGAAGGGACTTGTGCACTTCACAAAATAGATGGCATCATGAGAAAATAAATTTATGTTGATACATTGAAGCAACATCTAAAGAATCACCCAGGAAGTTAAAGCTTTGGCACAAATGGGTCTTCCAAATGGACAATGACACCAAGCATACCTCCAAATTAGTTACAAAGTGGCCAGAGGGCAACAAAGTCAAGGTATTGAAGTGGCCATCACAAAGCCCTGATCTGAATCCCATAGAAAAAAAATTTTGGTCGGCACTGAAAAGGCGAGTGTGAGCAAGAAGGCCTACAAACCTGACCCAGTTACACCAGTTCTGTCAAGAAGAGTGAAACAAAATTCCAGCAAACTAATGTAGAAAGCTTATGGAAGGATACGCAAAATGTTTGGCCCAAGTGAAACAGGTTCGTGGCAGTTCTATCAAATTCTAAGGAAGTGTATGTATACTTTTGACTTTGATAAAAGTGATTTTTAAAAAATACATTAAAATTCTACCTTGCACGATTCTGACATTTAACAAATGCAAAAAAATCTGTTAATATTTATTAAGCTAAAACAGAAAATGTTTACTCTGATTTAATGTTTGACAGTAAAGAAAAAAAGTTTTTGTGTGTTTTTTTTTTCAGAAGTGTATGTAAATATCTGGTTTATAACTGTATATATAAATGAAAAAATGTATATACAAATATATAAATAAAAGTCTTTATGTTGGTCAGAAGTCGCTCTTTCTATGATATCTTTATGCTACAGTTTACAAAAAATACAAATTTGAAATAAAATATAATATTAATGGTCAGTATTGATCCATATAAAAATATATAATATTTTTTGTCATATTACCCAGCCCTAGTAACTGCAGCTGCAATTACTGTTTATAATAATAATAATAATAATAATAATAATAATAATAATACCTTTCCTCTCCAGAGTCTTGTTGCCGTAAGACATAAACATCTTTAATCGATCAATACAGTCAGTCTCCAGGAAGTCTTTCCAGTATTCAGCTTCAGTGCCTTTAGGGTCCCAGTGGTTTATAAAATTCTGAGCTTTATCATTAGCTGCAGTCCAGGTTCCAGTTGTCAGATCCAGACTGATGAAATCTTCTCCATCATAAGCATATTGTATGTATCCTCTTTTAGTGCCGTCATCATCCAGCTCACAGCCGTGCATCCTCTGTACTGTATGATCTCCTGCACACACACAGTTTAGATGAGTTTTCTTTCCATTTACACTCAATTCAAATAATTATTGCTCGTTCTAACAGAACAGTGTTACCAAAGACAACTTGAGCGAGCAAAAGAACAGCTCAATGTTACATAGAAAGCAACTTAAAAAAGTCTCGTTTCTAACAGCTACTAAAAACTGCCCCAATTGTTTCATTTCATAGTTTGTGAACTGGTAGACACTCCAGATATCCAAATATACCTAATATAAATATATCCAACTGATCCCAAACCAGCCTAAAACGTGTTCGCCTACCCATTTAAAATACATGTTTATATTTTTTATTGATTGCATTTTAATGACACTCACATTCATTAAATGCAAACTGATCCTAAAATGTGTAGTGTAATCTCTAGTGTGAATGAATACTAGGAAAAAATACTTTCTCTCCATTTTTTCCTTCTTTAAATTAGCATATACACGGACCGGTCCAAAATTAAAAAGTCCCCACATGGATGTAACTAAGCAAATAGTTAAGTGTTCTCTGCAGAGTGAAATCATACAAGATACACACAATTATGTATTTCTGTGGTTGTGTTCGGTTATTTCTATGACCCAAAATAATAATAATAAAGCATTATAATAATAAAATAATAAATCAAATAATAAAATAATTTTCAGAGTCCTACATTATAAAAGTATTGATTGAAGTCTATAGCCTCCCAGTTAACACACACTAGCAAGATTTCTATAGGAGCACACATTTTTTTTTAATAGTCATTGTCCTGTGCTTTGCTGCCGGCACGTGTCTGTGCTGCTTGGGTTGTAAGGGTTAAGATTCACTCCTCGATCATTATCATTATTACTATTAGTAGTAATTTTTTATTTTTTTTATTTTAGCTTGCTGAAGTTAATCTCTCAGAACAGCAGGTCACCTGTGATGAAAATAAGTGAACATCTAATGACCTGGGCAACTATGTAATATTATACCAAGATCACAGTCATCTACCTCAATATCAAACATACTGAAGTGTTAGGATACAGTAACCTATTGTAGGGCATTTATTATTTATTTATATGTGCATTTTTAAAAACCTATTGTGCCTCATGGCCCATGGCCTTCTTAACAAATACATCAAAGTTCTGTAAAACTGTTTTGTTGTTTATTCTTCCTGGTTTACTCACTATATTATACTCCATTCTTCCCATGAGAGAAATATTTGGAAATTATTTAACTTCTTTGAATCATTAGCCTACAATATTGGCGTGTGCTTTCGTTTTCTATATTGGATTTTTCTCCACTGGTAAGGTAGGTCTTTAACCTTTGTACTGTTTTTGAAACACAATTGGTTCTTACTGTATACCTAGTTCTTGCTGTTTGGTAGTGTTGATTGCAGTGTGATTTGTTCTCAGGTAATTAATCAAGAGTAGTTTCAGGCTTCCTTAAGGTGTGAATTGTGGGCAGGGCTTAGCTACATATATTGAAGGTGGATCTAGCTCAAACTTTAGTGTGCTTTAGTTTTCTATATTGGATTCTTCTCCACTGGTAAGGTAGGTCTTTAACCTTTGTACTGTTTTTGAAACACAATTGGTTCTTACTGTATACCTAGTTCTTGCTGTTTGGTAGTGTTGATTGCAGTGTGATTTGTTCTCAGGTAATTAATCAAGAGTAGTTTCAGGCTTCCTTAAGGTGTGAATTGTGGGCAGGGCTTAGCTACATATATTGAAGGTGGATCTAGCTCAAACTTTAGTGTGCTTTAGTTTTCTATATTGGATTCTTCTCCACTGGTAAGGTAGGTCTTTAACCTTTGTACTGTTTTTGAAACACAATTGGTTCTTTCCTCTCTTTTCTCTCCTCATCCATAGAGCTCCTTTGCCTGCTGTCATCTAAACCAATGAAGATGTCTTGTCCTGCTCCTTGGCTATCTGATGTACTGCGCAACAACAGAAGAGAATTAAGAACTGCAAAGAGAAGATGGAAGAAATCGCAGCTTGATGCCGATCTTGTCTCTTACCAGACTATTCTCTCCAAATTCTCATGTGACGTGACTTCTGCCAAAACTGCCTTCTACAGAGAAAACCTGGAAGCCTCTGCACATGATCCTGGCAAACTCCATAACATCTTCTCCTCACTACTCAACCCACCGACTCCTCCTGCCCCTTCATCTCTGACTGCTGACGATTTTGCCACATTCTATGATGGGGAAAAATTGCAGCAATCTGCCAGTCCTACGCTCCCAACCAAACTCCTACAGAAGAACGTCAGGACCTTCCCTTCCCTCCCTTAGCAGAATTCTCCAACCCGTCATCTGATGAGATTCAGCAGATCATCTCATCATCTAACCCCACCACCTGTTCTTTAGACCCAATCCCTTCCACAATGCTCCAGGCCATCTCACGAGACCTCCTTCCCTTCACCACAACCATCATCAACCATTCCATATCATCTGGTCATGTTCCTGCTGCTTTTAAGAAGGCAAAGGTTATTCCCATCCTCAAGAAACCCTGCCTGTACCCATCAGAAGTTAACAACTATCGTCCGGTATCACTTCTCTCTTTTATTTCCAAAATTCTTGAAAGGACTGTTTATAACCAAATGTCTTTCTATCTCTCACAGAACAACCTTAATGATCCCAACCAATCTGGATTCAAAGTGGCACATTCCACAGAGACTGCCCTTCTGTCAGTCACTGAGAAGCTCCATGCTGCTAGATCTGCTAAACTGTCATCTGTCCTGATCCTCCTGGACCTGTCAGCTGCATTTGGCACAGTGAATCACAAAATTCTATTATCTATTCTTACAAGCCTTGGAATTTGTGGAACAGTGTGGCAATGGTTTGCTTCTTACCTAGAAGATAGGTCGTATGCGGTGACATGGAGGGGATCTATATCTGCACCATGTAGACCCTCTACTGGTGTCCCGCAGGGCTCAGTACTTGGTCCTCTTCTGTTCTCCCTCTATACCCGGTCTCTCGGTAAGGTCATATCATCGCATGGATTTTCATACCATTGTTATGCAGATGACACTCAACTTATTCTGTCCTTTCCTCCCTCTGACACTCAAGTTTCCACCCGGATCTCAGCATGTCTGGCAGACATCTCATCCTGAATGACAGCTCATCAGCTGAAACTCAATCTGAGTAAAACCGAACTGTTGTTCATCCCTGGTGACTCATCCCCAGTTCAAGATCTTGTGATATCCCTGGACAACAATCAAATCACTCCTTCAGCCACTGCCCGCAATCTTGGGGTAACCGTGGACAATCATCTGTCATTTTCCCCACACATTGCTAACCTTACTCGCTCTTGTAGATTTTTTTTTTTTACAATATCAGAAGAATCCGCCCATTTCTTTCTTCACAGGCTACTCATGTGCTTGTTCAGTCTTGAAATAACAAGGGACTGAACTACTGCAACTCACTCCTGGCAGGCCTGCCTCTGTCCATGACTCATCCTCTGCAACTGATCCAGAATGCAGCAGCACATCTTGTTTTCAACCTTCCCAAGTTCTCCCACACCACCCCACTCCTCCCCTCCCTGCACTGGCTTCCTGTAGCTGCCCGCATCAAATTCAAAACACTGATGCTTGCCTACAAAGCTAAAAATGGCCCAGCACCCACTTACCTCTCTGCTCTAATCACACCACGCACTGCGCCACGTCCCCTCCGATCCTCCAGCACTGCTCGCCTCATCCCACCATCTCTCAGGGACCGAGGGCGGCATTCATCCATACTAATTTCTGTTCTGGCACCTAGGTGGTGGAACGAACTTCCTCTAGATGTCCGTACGGCAGAGACTTTGACGATCTTTAAACGACGACTCAAAACGTATCTATTTCTCCAGTACTTACAGGACTAACACCCGCAAAAAAATAAATAAATTAAAAAAAAACCCTCTTCCCAGTTGTGTTAGACTAATGGCACTTAGTTATTGACCTAGTTAACCCAGTGTAAGTATCTATCCAGTGATGTAAACTTTAAAGCACTTTTTGTAAGTCGCTCTGGATAAGAGCGTCTGCCAAATGCCTAAATGTAAATGTACAATATGACGTAACCTAGTCATGATGACATGATATTTACTGTGTCTAATCAGTCTTGTCAAAATGGCATGGTGAGTCTCCTGCCTCTGCCTCACAGAGAAATGAATGAAAAGTATAAGTACACTGTAAACCCGATTAAGTTGGCAAAACTCAAAATATTTGAGGTAATCAGTTACATAAAATTTTTTAAGTAATGATGTTTCCAATTTTAAGTAAACAGAACTACACATTTTTGAGTTTATTGAACTTGTGCAAATCAAAAGTTTTTGAGAGTCGAACCCAGAGGGAGTCGAACCCAGGTCTTCCACATGGCAGGCAAAACACCTACCACTGCGCCACAAGTGCACTATAGAGTTTACATTAGTGGAAGTTTTACTTAAGTTATTGTTAATTACGTAATTACGATTACATAAAATATCAAATTTGTTCGGCTAACTTGAAAAGTTTCATTTCTACAAACTGTCAAAAATAAATATAAATGTCAAAGTTCAGAATACTCAAAAAGGTCTGTTAATTTGACCTATTTGCAATTATTTAAGTTAACAGTACTCAATGTGTTTAATTACTTTGAGGGTTTACAGTGTATATATTTCATGAGGGTATTATGAAAAAATGTGTATTAATGCTGAAAGCCCTGAATGTGTTTTACCTTCAGTGGGATTAAGTCTTCTCTTCTTTTCTAGATTCACAATGACCTGGAACCTGTCTCGCTGCTCTGTCATAGACTCAGTCTCACTGTTCCAGTAATGTGGATCATCAGCTTCAATCTTTTTCATCCACTCCGTCTTTGGGATCATCTTCCTCATGTTGCCGTCATAATACACAACCTGCTCTCCATCCACCAGACCAACAGCAGTGGACTGCCCATTGACAGTGTAGAGGTACTGCAGAGAGTGTCGTCCTGTAAAGGTTTACATAGGTTGAGAGACTAATCACATATAAAACTATAAAATTGCATATATTCTGAAAAACTCAGCAGGATGTCACCAACTTTTTTTGTCAACTGACTTTTTTCAGATTTTTGTTTGTAAAAACCTTCAAAAACCATTTATCATTTTCCTTCTACTTCACAACTATGTGCCACATTGCGTTGGTCTCTCGCATAAAATCCCAACACAATACATCTACATTTGGAATTGTAACGTGACGAATACGTTTGCAATGCACTGTAGTAACCTAGTAACCTGTGCAAGGATCTATTCTATAACAGAAACTTCAAAGTACAATTGTCAGTCGCTCTGGATAACAGCTCCTGCCAAACAGGTAAATGTAAATGTAACTCTAAATAAAATTCTCCTCTGCAGGAGAGGTAAGTTTTGATTAAAAAATAAATAAATAAAAAAAAAAAAAAAAAAAAAAAAAATATATATATATATATATATATATATATATATATATATATATATATATATATATATATATATATATATATACATACACACATATATTTATGGAGTGTGGAATCAGCTATTTAAGAAAATAGACAAACTCTGAAATGTGTCCTATGGTGTGTAATTTGTATGAGACAGAGTTATCTTTGAGACAGACACTTATTTACATTTAAGTGTTATTAATTAAATAAGAATTTATTAATAATATTTTAGATTAATTAATTCGTATTTGGGCTGGTTTGCTGACAGAGACAGTGTTTATGTTAAACTCCTCCCAGTGTTTCTGTATCCTGTTACCAGCAAATTATAATAACTGTACAACTGCCTGATTATTTATTTTATTTTTAATAGCCCTATATTTGAACATTGTGAACAGTTAAGTTGAATCAACTTAAATGTAATTAAATGTATTAAACGGTATTCATAAAATGTATAAATGATATATATACAGGGCATATGCCTAGATGTAGATTTACTCATGTTGCCCGAGTGATATTAGTATGAGATATGTGATTTACAGAGAGTAACTTACTGTCTGGTAAACATTAAAATCATGCAGCTTTCTAATTATTTACTACTGTCTGTCTCTAAACTCACCTGCCCATGAAAGATGAACAACACATGTGACAGCAAACAAAATGTTTAGTACAGCACTGCAGTCCTCCATCTTGTCCTGTCGACTGTAGACAAAAAGAAATAAATAACTAAATAAAAAACATCTCCAAAATCGTATTTTATGCTCCATATTATTTTGCTTACCATAATCACAGGATTTGTCCGATACAAGTCACGGAACATGCGATCAGGGATTGTTTATCTGATACTTAAGCTCCGGAGTTTGTCTCGAGTAATGCAGGACCAGCCATTGCTGCCCCTCGTGTCAAGTCGAGACACGCAAAGTGTGCTAACGTACATTCTCAGGCATGAGCTTGCCCGATGATGCAATCACTACTTGAAAAACTAAAATCTGCGCTTCTGCAAACTCAGATGCAGTCTGCTTTAGTAAAAAATTTTCACCCTACATTCCCATTACAGTATGTTGTTCCCTTACAGTCACATTCATTTAACATGATGAGTTAAATTCATTCACAGCAGCAGCTCTGCTTTACTTGTGTATTTACTTGTGAGAAGGATTGTTCAAAATGGATTGTACTTTGGCCAGAATTCTCCTCTTCGCTACTACATCCACAGAGTCGAGTTTCATGCCTAGCACAGATCCACCCTTTTTAATTACCTTGTCCATTCTGTTCCTGTTCGATACCTGTACAAGAGGAAACTGTGTACACTATTAGTGTGTTGTAGTTGTGAAGAAGTATAATATTGATTCGTGCACTATTAAAGAAAGTGTGTGTGGGTTGCTCATACACTGTACCTTTTCGTTCCAGAGTCTCTCTGCCATGAACCTTTAACCGCTTCAGAAAGTCAATACACTCATTCTCCATGTAGTCCTTCTGGTGTTTACCATAACCTGAAGACTTCCACTTCTGTATGATAGTCACAGCTTGAGGTTTAGCAGAAGCCCACGTTCCAGTTCTGAGATCCAGACTGATAAAATCTTCTCCATCATACCCATATTGATTATATCCTCTGATGGTGTCATCATCCAGCTCACAGCCATACAGCTTCTGTAATGTATGAATATCTGCAGACAGGGGCAAAGAAATGATTTTAGAAGTGTACTGGGGACCAAATTACAATCAAATGGCTGTGATTTTTATTCGTCATTGTGGTGGGAAAAATTGCTGAGGTTAAGAGAAGTGCACTCACTCTACAATGTCTAGCTAGCCAACAGCAAAAAGAAAGCAGGAAATGTATATATTGTGTAGGAAATGCATCTGTGTGTTTGTGTGTGCGCGTGTGTGTGTGTGTGTGTGTGTGTGTACAGCAACAAATGTGTTACACTAACAAAAGTTTAGGATATTGTAACTACGGATGTGATGCAGGTCATTCAAAAATGTTTTCATCTCTAAAATGGCACCTACTTAATTCATATTCAGTTCTTATTTATAGACCTGTTGTATAAACTTATATTGCACTAAGAGTTCACTACAAGGTTTTGCTGTTATTTAAATGGCATCATCATTTAATTGAATTCTAACAATCATACTGGCAGATCATAGTATCCTATTAATATTTAAGAATGGATTTCATCCTCCTTATCCAATCCAAATGCCTTATGCACATCACCTACAGTAGGTGTGTGACAGATGTCACCATGAGTGTCTCCCAATGGTGCAAACAGAATTAAACGTTCACCAACAAGAAAAAAATTACAAGTCTCTGCCCAATATGATGTTGGTCCTTCCCATAGTGCCAAAGCTCCTACATGCTGAGGCAAAAACTCTGGAAATGCCTTGGGGGGTGTGGCCCCCAAAGTCTCCCGATCTGACCCCCTTAGACTTTTATCTTTGGGGTCATCTGAAGGGAATTGTCTATGGTGTGAAGATACGAGATGTGCAGCACCTGAAACTACGGATACTGGAAGCCTGTGCTGGCATTTCTCCTGCAGTGTTGCTATCAGTGTGTGAAGAGTGGGAGAAGAGGGTTGCATTGACAATCCATCACAATGGGCAGCACATTGAACACATTTTATAAGTGGTCAGAAACTTGTAAATCACTCATGAAAGAATAAAGTTACGTTAAAACCAAGCACACCATTGTTTTTCTTGTGAAACTCCCAATAAGTTTGATGTGTCACATGACCCTCTTCCTATTGAAAAAACAAAAGTTGGATCCAAGATGGCCGACTTCCAAATGGCCACCATGGTCACCACCCGTCTTGAAAAGTTTGCCCCCTCACATATACTAATGTGCCACAAACAGGACGTTAATATCACCAACCATTCCCATTTTATAACGGTGTATCCATATAAATGGCCCACCCTGTAGATCATAATAGTCTCATAGATCGCTTACAAAATCACATAGGTATTCAGGGACAGGTGTTAAAATGGTTTAGATCCTACCTGTCTGATCGATACCATTTTGTAAATCTAAATGGAGAACTGTCTGGTTTAATGCCAGTGAAATATGGGGTCCCACAAGGGTCAGTTTTAGGACCTTTGCTGTTCTCAATATACATGCTTCCCTTAGGTAACATCATTAGAAGACATGGGATTAGTTTCCATTGTTATGCTGATAACATCCAGTTATACATCTCCACAAAACCAGACGAAATACCCAAGTTGTCTAGACTAACTGAGTGTTTACTAAATTCAGATAAGACAGAGATATTACTTATTGGCCTCAAAACCAGTACACAACAGCTCTCACAATTCAGCTTGCGTTTAGAAGGATGTACTGTTACCACCAGCTCGACAGTAAAAGACCAGGGGGGTATTCCAGAAAGCAGGTTATGTGACATACCCGGGTAAGTTTAACAGTAAGTTAGTGGATAACCTCAACTTTCGGTTCCAAAAACGGAGGTAACTCTCTGGGTATGTTTGTAACCATAGCAACTTACTCTTTGAAGATAACCTGCTCGGTAGCAGGTTATGTTCCAGGGTAAGTTTGTTTCAGAGGTTTTTTATTGAGCATGACGTGCGTTTTTAATGATGATCCTGTGGACGTGGACGCACAAATTATACAAGTTTTTTTTTCGCCTGGAGAGAGTTATAAGACAGCATATTGATGTCTTTTAATTTCCTAATGATTATTTGAAAGCGTGTTATCGGTTTTCAAGGAAATCATTAATTTACTTAATACATCTCTTGAAACCGCATATTGCTAATGCTCAAAATAATTAAACACACTGAGTACTGTTAACTTAAATAATTGCAATTAGGTCAAATTAATAGACCTTTTTGATATTTTAAGTAATCGTGAGTATGTAAGTAACAGTAACCGTCACTTTAAAGTTCCACCAACTAAAACTCTATAGAGTGCTGGTGGCTCAGTGGTAAGTATTTCGCCTGCCATGTGAACGGCCCGGGTTCAATCCCCGGACCAGCTTTTCTGATGTGATGACAGCAGCAACAATTTATTTGATTTGCAACAAGTTCAACAAACTAAAAAAATTATAGTTATGTTTACATAAAATTGGAAACATCATCACTTAAAAATTGAAGTAACTTATTGCAGTGTACGTGGCACTTCAGGTTTTTTTTTTTTGCGTCATGGCATTTTTTGTACAATGTGGATGATGCAGAGCATGTGGGAAAGGTAACTGTGTGTAGAGCCGTTCGCACAGTATGTCTGGCACTTAAACACTTTTTACACACACCGTAAACTCGATTAAGTTGGCAAAACTCAAAAAATTTGAGGTAATCAGTTACATAATTTTTTTAAGTAATGATGTTTCCAATTTTAAGTAAACTATAAATTTTTGAGTTTGTTGAACTTGCTGCAAATCAAATTAATTGTTGTTGCTGTTGGGGGGAACCGAACCGGGGTCTTTGGCATGGCAGGCGAAACACTTACCACTGAGCCACCAGTGCTCTATAGAGTTTAAGAAGGTGGAATTTAAGGTGACAGTTACTGTTACTTACGTACTTACGATTACTTAAAATATCAAAAGGTTCTGAATACTCAAAAAGGTCTATTAATTTGACCTAATTGCAATTATTTAAGTTAACGGTACTCAATGTGTTCAATTACTTTGAGCATTAGGGTTTACAGTGTATAATAAAAGGGAAGCCGATGTCAAATGTGCTATTTAATCCTCTCACGCATTTACTCTGTCTGTTATTTTTTGCAATGCAAACTCTCTTTCTTTAGCCGATGCAGCCGTATTTCTTTTTTTTTTTCATTATTATTGGCTTGATTTCTTCAAATGTTGCATTAAAACCTCCAACTCCCCCTCTGTGAAGTATGCCGCTCTCTTTTTTTCACTTTGATTTTCCATTTTGACTTGTGAAATCGGCGATCCATTGAAAATGTCTTTATGTAGCACCGTGCATGCGCATTAACTCTGGGTAACCAGTAGGAGGTTGATTAAACTTACTCTTCTCAGGGGTTTTGGAACCGACATATTCATGGTATGCGGGTTTGGTAAGTTAACCCAGCTTTCTGGAATACCCCCCTGGGCGTAATATTAGACAGTAACTTATCCTTTGAAAATCATATTTCCATACCACAAAAACAGCCTCATTCCACCTTAGAAATATTGCCAAGCTTAGGAACATTTTATCCGTATCTGTTACGTGTGCTGCGCGTGGGTTGAAGGGGAGGCATATTGCAGAGGTGATAGCGGGTGAAAGTCTTTTAATGAACACAAAGAAACAAATGGGAACAAAACATGAAGTTAAACAGGAGACAAACTAAACATAACAGACTAGGAGAAAACACAAAGGCTAGGAGATATACAGGGTAGGAGATACACAAAGGCTAGGAGAACACAGATCCAGGAGAAGACAGAGCTAGGAGCTACACAGGGAAACAAACAAACCACTTAACTTGAGACAGCAAAACCAAAATGAACAGATGCAAGACACAGACTAGTGGAACTCAGGAACATTTATATTCAAACTAATGAGCAACCTTGGTTCAGGTGAGCACTCCCATCACCTGACCAAGGTGCATTCTGGGACATGAAGTTCATAAACACAAAGAAAACAACAGAAAACCAAAGGAATCAAAATTGAGTCTCCGGGCGCTTTGGCGCCCTCTAGGGGTATTCCCTGACAGTATCTGATGCAGAAAAGCTGGTTCATGCATTCATGACCTCCAGACTGGACTACTGCAATGCATTACTACATAGGTGGTTGTCCTGCATCCTCAGTAAACAAGCTACAGTTAGTCCAAAATGCAGCCGCCAGGGTTCTAACTAGATCAAAAAAATATGATCATATAACCCCAATATTCTCATCGCTGCTGGCTACCTAGTCAGTTTAGAATTAATTACAAACTAGCATTACTTACATGCAAGGCTCTAAATGGTTTAGCTCCCACATATCTAGCCAGTCTTCTGATACGTTACAATCCACCACGGTCCTTAAGATCACAAAACTCCAGACTTCTGGTAGTTCCCAGAATGTTAAAATCTACAAAAGGAGGTAGGGCCATTTTCATATTTAGCTCCAAAACTTTGGAACAGCCTTCCTGACAGTGTTCGGGGCTAAGACACAGTTTCCCAATTTAAAAGTGGATTCAAGACGCATCTCTTTAATCTGGCATACACTTAATTCATCCCATAACCTCATACTACAGTACATCTATCCTGAATGGCAACTACGCTAATTCTTTCCACCTGCTCTTTGTTCTTCTACCCATCCCGAGGCATCTGGAGATTGTGCCAGCTTCAGTAGACAGAGGCCAACCCTGCGAGTTTCCTGAGGCATCCAGAGAAGGACCAGCTCCAGCTGGATTCTGCTTCATGATGGTTTGGAGCTACACATGCTGCTCCTGAGCTCCCAGTGATCCAGACCCCCATCTGCCCTCTGCACCTGCTGACTCATCCCTGTGCTAAACTGGACTTCATGTTAATTTAAATAACTTCTGTTATACTGAACTTTCAGCTGCATAATACACATGATGTTATATAATTTCTGTTACCTGTTATCACCCAAATGAGGATGGGTTCCCTGTTCAGTCCGGTTCCTCTCAAGGTTTCTTCCTATTGCCATCTCAGGGAGTTTTTCCTTGCCACTGTCGCCATCACCCTTGGCTTGCTCATCAGGGACAACCTCATTATCTAGACACATTTTTCTTACACATACACACTTCCTTAAATTTTCTTTTCATTTTCTTCTCATTTCTGCTTTGAGACAATGACCATTGTTAAAAGTGCTATAGAAATAAAATTTAATTGGTGTCAATCAACTTCACAACCTGAGAACCCCACCAAAAACAAGGTAATGTTTAATTGAAGATTACACATTATTTCGCCTTCATCACCACTAACACAATAGTAACAAGTTGCTGAGACCTGCTATGAACACAAAAAGAAAACATCTAACGATTTAAACCAAAAATAATTGTCTGATAACCAAAAAAAAAAAAAAAAGGATACACACCAGATTCTTGCGGGATGTTGGTGACTATGTATCCAACCAATCCTGGAAGCCAGGAATCCATACATACTCAGTTTGAGTGTGTGCTTATTAAGATCTGCAAAAATGTCCTGCCTGGAGAAAAGAATAAACTGCCTGATGTTATTGTAGGGAAAAGCATGATGGAGAGACTCGGCTTCTGAGTATTATCCTGCCCTTCTCTTTGCTTGTTGTGACAGATTCTCCTGCTGAGGGGCCTGCGAAAACTGGTGCCTGCCGCAGGTCCCTTTCCCACTGCCATCACTTGCCAGCCTTGTGCCTGCATGCCAGCTAGACACTGCTTCAGACCTGCATATGCACAACCATTACACTTTTCCTTCTTCCCTTTCTTCCTCCTTAATTCCCCATTTTCCCTTATTTTCCTAGTATAAATACCCTTGTCCCGCAGGACTCATGTCTGTGTGTCTGTGGTGTGCCCAGACTTAAAGAACCTACAGTGTCTACAGAGATGCTGTATGGAAAGAAGCAAAAAAACTTGCCATGTTTAAAAGATTGATGCTTGAAGTTCAATGACGATTTCTCAAAAGGAGACAAAAGCTATGGCTCAAAATTGAGAAGGCCCATGCAGCTGGAAAGACTGGATTTTTTGCTGGTGTTCAAACATTTTTCCTGCCCTGCCAGAAGCAAAAATGTATAGTTATTTCCTTAACATCTTCTTTAGATTTGAATGGTTGTAGCATTTTGTGATGTTGTTTTTAATATAGTAAGAATATAATCCCTAACACTTTAACACTGGTAGCACTTTCTGACACATTAATGGCACATCAATTTAAACACACATTCAATACTAAATACAAACCAGAAGCCACTGGGAATAGTACCACATATTTATGGGTAGGGTAGGAAAGCAGCAAAACTTGATGTATTTGTGGTACAATATGTGCATACATGGTAATTAAGGGTAAGAGAGACTCATGGGTAAGATGAATTATTAAAACACCCAGATGTAATGTATAAGACATTATAAAGCATGAAGCCAGAGCTTTCATTGCAGTTAACTGACACACTATGGACCTGGGTACTATTACGTTTTATTTGGTGAAGTGTGTTTAGTAAATTTTTATTTTGCAGTTTCTTATTCCCAGTAGAGTACTGCCTTTAGCACTTAAGTAAATTAAATTAAATTAAACTAGACTAACGTAAATAGTAAATTCTGAACAATTATCTAAATTTCATAAACAAGCTCTTTTGGCATAAACACTGCAAACACACTTTCTCTCCTTAACCTTATTATATTTTGGAATAATGTGACTGTCACACTTCCACCTCATACGACTCCTCCTCAGGCCGGTTCATCTCTTTAAATGATGTTTCCACTGTCATGTCCTCTCTTCTATATATATAATATATAGTATTTGCAGGCAGTTGTGAATCGCAAAGGGCTTTTCTAGAACATATTTGTTGGCTATCCAGGGAGTATGCATGACACAAGAGTTATACAGAAGTAACTTTTGTGGAACATCCTAAATGACTGCATATTACTAAAGCAAAATAAAGTCGCCATATATGGGTGTGATGTTGGACTTTACCTGATTGGTGACCTTGACTACCCCACGCAGAAATGGCTTATGAAGCTCTTTTCTGTGCCACCTGTGCCACCTCAGTCTCAGGGAATAAGGTATGGTTCTCCGGATTACTGAGCCACCGCTTTGTCTCCCCCTAGTGTGTCTATGTGTGTATATGTTTCACTATAACACTGAATCAAGTTCACCTGTGTCTCCCTGATGTGTCTCACTATTTAAACCAGTCGAACCCGTAGCTCATTGTTCGTTCACTGTGATGCACATTACATGTTTGTCAGTTGTCCCACTCTACTTGTCTTTGTTTGTTTTTTCCCCTAGGACCGAGCAGTGTCTGCAGGGTCGGCGTTAGTTTGTTTAGGAAGACTCAGGTCAAGGTCAAGGCTGAGTGGCTCTCAGCCTCCTTTCCGTTCTGGTTTTGTTTTGACGCTGAGATGTTCTTCTTCTTTCAGTTCAACAGTGCCAAGCCGCCTGCAGACTCAGCTGGGGAGTTTTTTCTGTTTATTTGTGTTCTATGTGGACATTATTTGTTTAAATAAACCTCTGTTGGTCATCCCTTCATCTGCGTCCGCATCTTAGTGCTACGAGACATGACAGATGAACGAACCTTTCAGGACAAAGCAGGGACCCCCCTATGAGTACCTCCGTGGTCAACAAAAGGAAATCGATAGCCTGGCATGAGCCGTCAATGATCTCGCATACAGCGTGAGTCGGCTCGTGACTTTACAGTCTCCCACGGCCTCTCCACGTTGGCGCACCTCATCTTTACCACCTCGCCCCACCCCTCCAGAGAGGTACGATGGTAATCCGGAGGGTTGTAAATGGTTCCTCCTGGCCTGTGAGCTGTACCTAACAGAGTATCCAAACATGATGGAGCACTAGAAGATCAGATTCATCATTCAACAGCTTACAGGTGCGACGATGGACTGGGCGACAGCTGTTTGGAGCACTGGCGGGGAGGTCATGTCCAGCTATGGGAGGTTCATCAAGGTGCTTCGCACGGTGTTTGACCATCCGGATCAAGGCAAGACAGGGGAGCAACAGCTGCTGAGGTTGCGTCAGGGGAATTCCACGGTGGTAGATTTTGCCGTTAAGTTTCGTGTGTTAGCTGCGGAGAGCGGCTGGTGTGAGAAAAGCTTGCTAGCCAGGTTCCGGGACAGAGTGTTGTAAAGTAACTACACTCACACCACCTCGCACACACCATTCTTTTTGTTTGAAAACACAATTGTCTTATAATAATCACACCTTGTCTGTTTGTCCCCTAATAGATTCCAGGTCGGCTGGAAAATTTAATTTCTTTGTCTGTCCTTTCCTCGCTGCGAGCTCCTGTGTCGAAGCTTCCATTCCCGATATCAGTTAAAGCTCTGGATGGCCATAATTTAGCACAATCACCTCTTGAACTCATGTCAGCACTGTATTAATTACCGGGGTCTCAAGGTGGTTACAATAAAGTATAAGCACCCACTGCCGCTGGTACGCGCCGCGATCGACCAACTCTGAGGTGCTTCCATTTTCACTAAACTCGACCTCCACAGCACATATAATCTCGTTCGTGTACGAAAAGGCGATGAGTGGAAGATTGCGTTTAGCATGACGTCGGGACATTACCAGTACAATGTGATGTCTTACGGATTGGTGAACGCACCTGCGGTGTTTCATGGGTTCATGAATGATGTGTTCCGGGATATGTTTAACCGTTTCGTTATAGTATACTTGGATGATATCCTGGTATACTCGCGGTCATACTCCAAGCATGTCCATCATGTAACCGCCATCCTTCATTGCCTGCGCAAACACGGGCTCTACGTGAAGGCAAAGAAATGCGAATGCCACAAGCGGGAGATTGCATTCCTCAGCTATCGCATAGGGCCACAGAGGGTCAAAATGGAGGTGACCAAAGTCACGGTGGTGCAACAATGGCCGGAACCGAAGTGGGTTCGCCAATTTCTATCGGCGTTTCATTTGTGGCTTTAATAGTGTGGCAGCGCCGCTCACCTTTCTATTAAAAAGGCAAACCGAAATGACTAGAGGAATTCTCACCAGAAGTGCGAAAGCCATTCCTGCGTCTAAAAACAGCATTTACCACCGCGCCTATATTAAAATTACCAGACCCAGAAAAGTATTTTATTGTCGAGGTTGATGCGTCGGAAATAGGGATAGGAGCGGTGCTGTCACAACGACACTGCAACCCAGAAAAACTCTACCCTTGTGCTTTCTTCTCTCGAAAACTAACATCTGCCGAACGAAACTATGATATCAATCATTGCAATCAAGAACTGCTAGCAGTTAAAGCGGCATTAGAGGAGTGGCGGCATTGGCTAGAGAGAGCTAAACATCCTTTTACAGTACTCATAGATCATCGTAATCTGGAGTACATCCAACAAGCTAAAAGATTAAACCCTCGTCAGGCCCGATGGGCTCCGTTTTTCACGCATTTCCAATTCTGCATCACGTATCGTCCCGGCTCGAAAAATAGGAAAGCGAATATGTTGTCCCGCTGTTATCTGACACCAGAATTAGTTCATGACCCGGAGCCCATCTTGCCTGTCACTCGTGGTGGCTTTGATCGTGTGGGACATCAATTCAGAAATAGCTCATTTGCACACAGTCGGATCCCGCACCAGAGAATTGTCCTTGGGATCGAACATACGTCCCGGAGTCACTGCGCAAATGAGAGACCGTAGAGGCACATTCCAATTTAGCTGCGGGACATCCAGGTATAGCACGCACATTTAAACTTCTTGAACAAAAGTTTTGGTGGCCAAAGATGCGGGAAACCGTGAAAACAGTGGTTTCATCTTGTGCAATTTGTGCAACAATGAAAAGCCCTCGTAGT
The DNA here is from genome assembly GCA_030347435.1 of Clarias fuscus. Taxonomy (NCBI): domain Eukaryota; kingdom Metazoa; phylum Chordata; class Actinopteri; order Siluriformes; family Clariidae; genus Clarias; species Clarias fuscus. The sequence goes on from CM059208.1 coordinate 4,927,413, forward strand.
TTGCCCGTTGGTAAATTATTGCCCCTACCTACACCGAACAGACCGTTGTCCCACATCGCGGTGGACTTTGTTACAGATCTGCAGGTGTCTAAAGGGTACACAACAATCTTGGTGGTAGTGGATCGATTCTCCAAAGGATGTCGTTTCATTCCGTTTAGCTCTCTTCCATCAGCCTTCCAGGTGGCAGAAACCCTGTTCTAAACAGTGTTTCGCTGTTACGGTATCCTGGAAAGATGTTTCCGATCATGGTCCCCAATTTATCGCCTGAGTCTGGAGAGCTTTCTTTCAGAAGTTGGGGACCACCATTAGCCTAATGTCAGGCTATCACCCCAAGTCTAATGGGCAGGCAGAGGGGACTGTCCAAGAACTTGGTAGATACCTCCGAGCATACTGCAGCAGTCGACAACATGAATTCAATGTGTGCTTGGGCATCAGCCACCGCTCTGTCCCTGGGACTCCACTCCCACCGATGTACCCATGGTGCATCAGTGGTTTAAGAGAGCGGAGAGCGTATGGGAGGATGCGCATACGCAGATCTCCCGCGCAGTTCGTCGATTTAAAACAGGGGTGTCAAACTCAGTTCCTGGAGGGCCGCAGCCCCATAGAGTTTTGTTCCAACCATAATTAAAAACACCTGATCAAACTAAACAAGTCATTAAGGCTTATTTGAAAACTACATGGTATGTATGTTGGAGCAGAGTTGGAACAAAACTCTGTGGGGCTGCGGCCCTCCAGGAACTGAGTTTGACACCCCTGATTTAAAACATTTGCCGACAGACGGCGAAGGGAAAGTCCTCCGCTCCAGGTAGGCGATCGGGTATGGCTCTCGACACGGGACCTTCACCTCAACCTCCCTTGTCGTAAGCTTACCTCCAGATACATTGGTCCATTCCCCATCCTCTCCCAAATAAATCCCGTCTTCTATAAATGAAAACTCCCTAACCATATTTGTATTAATCCTGTGTTTCCTGTTTCCCTTCTCAGGCCGGTGATTCGGGGGCCACTAGACGAAGGAGTAGCAGAGCCTTCGCTCCCTGGGGCTGTGGAAATAGGGGGCGCCCCCGCATTCAGAGTCAAAAAACTTCTAGATTCCCGAAGAAGAGGGGATTCCCAACAATATTTAGTGGACTGGGAAGGGTACGGTCTGGAGGAGCAGAGTTGGGTCCTGGCCCGAGACATATTAAGCCGTGAACTCATCACTGAATTCCACCAAGCTCGGCCGGATCGCCCGGAACCGCGACTGAGGCCGCTCCTGAAGGGGGGTGGGTACTGTGACACATGTGCCACCTCAGTCTCAGGGAATAAGATCTGGTTCTCTGGATTACTGAGCCACCGCTTTGTCTCCCCCTAGTGTGTCTACGTGTGTATATGTTTCACTATAACACTAAATCAAGTTCACCTGTGTCTCCCTGATGTGTCTCACTATTTAAACCAGTCGAACCCGTTGCTCATTGTTCGTTCACTGTGATGCACGCTACATGTTTGTCAGTTGTCCCACTCTACTTGTCTTTGTTTGTTTTTTCCCCCAGGACTGAGCTGTGTCTGCAGGGTCAGCGTTAGTTTGTTTAGGAAGACGCAGGTCAAGGCTGAGGCCTTTTTTTAACGCATTACCTGAGCTTGGTAGCATTTAGTTTCGTAAAGCACCACTTGTACAGTTTGATAGATCTGTCCTATTTAATGACATGTTCTGTGATAAGTTGTAATACGTTTCTTTTCAAATAGGAAGAACTAGATTTGGAACTGCCTCGGTGGAAAAGGGGCTTCTAGAGAGTCACGCTTGCTACCAGGGATATCCCACTGAGAACTGTGTCATGCAAACTCTCACCCCACTTTATTGGACCCTTTACCATCACTTTACATGTGGTTCCATCTCACCTTTTGTGTTTCCCAGATATACCATATTGTATCATATCTGTTAAATTTTCTCTGCTCTGATCTTCCTCGCCTCCCTGACCACGCCTACCACACACCAGAGGCTCAATCATGAATGATTACCACCAGCATTTAAGGAAGCTCTGTTTTCACTTTTTTGTTATTATTTCATGCATTCATGTTATTAAATGCAGAGGTTTTATTTTACAGTTCAGTTTTCCAGTATCAACAGACTATAACATGGTGATGTTGATGACCTAATGGTTCTGTAACATTTCACACTAATGTCCCTAACTCTTTAAATGTATCCTTAAGACATCTGGTCAACATTCCCTGCTTTACCATCCTCTAAGAATAATAATAGTTATCTGTTTCTTATTCCAACAATGATTCATCTCTATTCTATATGTCACTTCCCACTGGGGCGATCTTCACAGTAATGTTAAAAAGAATAAATAGTTCCAATTTCACCAATAAAATTAAGGAGGTATCATTTAATATTCTGCCTAACATTTACTTCCTTCAAATTTTCAATGTGACATTAATGTTTCATTTTTGTTCTGCTCACACTGAAACTGTGCGATTTATTTGCGACAGTCACAACTTCAAAAAATAGTCCATCTTTAATCTGCTTTAATCTTTAATGTGTACTTTTACATATTACAGAGACACGTGTTGTTATTCCTCATTATTGGATCACACTAACAGTAACTCGATGTGTCAGGTACATTTCATCTAGACTGGACTACATAACTGCTGTAAACTCTGCACTCCACCAGATGTCGCAGTGACATATCAGCATTTGATACAACACAAAGTGAAAGTGGTGTCACACGCTTCATGTGGCTTCATCTGCCATCACTGCTTCACACCTGTGAACTGAGCAAATATTCTTCTTCTTCAAAGTTTTTTTTTTCAACTTTCAAAGAATCTATGATCAAGAATTGTTGATTTACATAAAGCTGGATTACAAAGTGATTTCAATGCCTTTAGAAATTCACCATCTACAGTTCACAAATCAAGGCACATTGGGACTGTGGCTACTGTGGCTTCTCTACCAAAAAATGGCGCTCAGTCAAAATGACCTGAAGAGCAGAAACAAGACTCATCAATGAGCTAAAGAAACAACTGTGAGTGACAACCAAAGATTTGAGTAGATCATTGGAACTGGCTAACATCTGCGTTCATGAGTCTACAGTACGTACAACATTGAACAAGTAGGGAGTCCATGGCAGGACACCACAAAGGAAGCCGCTGCTCACTTAAAAGAATATTGCTGCACATATGAAGTGCATGAAAGAGCACACTGACACTTCTCAACACAAAATATAAGATGACCCAAAACCCTACACGCGTAGCCTTTCTAATTACACATGATAAAATCTAAAGGCTCACTGTGTTAACATTTACTTTGCTTAAATTCGATAATAATAAAATTTTATTCTACATTTATACTGTAATTTTAGTTCTGTGATTATGAATTTGTTTAAGTACAATGTTACACTTGTTTTTATCCGCTACTACGTGCAGCTCTAAAGGAGCTGCGACTCATTAATCCTTGAGAGAATGAACTAAGGTCCGACGCGTTGGTCTATAGTTATATAGCGCCACTCAGTGGTAAAAGCCAGCAAACGCATACCGTCGCCGTGAGGTGTGGCGACAAAACTAGAATACCGCTCGTCACACATCTGTAAGAGTGAACTATTTGGAAAGAACATGCAGCACTACATCTGATGTAAAA
>CM059208.1:4931525-4948460 GCA_030347435.1 Clarias fuscus
AGAGCACTGAAGATCATCCTGAAAACTATGGTGGAGGAAACATCATGATTTGGGCCTGCTTTGCTGGACCAGGGCGTGGCCAGCTTGTAGTCATTGAGGGGGAGATGAATTCCCTAGTGTAAAAAAATTCTGCAGAATAATGTGATCAACATTTCTTGATCATAAATCCTCTGAAAGCTCTTATTGGTGAGACATGGCTCACATTTGCGTATTCTTCTTGTGGAGAGCAATCTAAAAGGGTTTGAGTGTTTTTTGTCAGTCAGAGTATCTCTAGTCCACACCTCCAAACCTTTCTTAACAAGACTCCAGGTATGCTAACACCTGACTCTAATTAGCTTTGTTGAGGTCATTAACTCAAGGCTTCACATACTTTTGCCTCTAACACTATGTAGTTTTTAGGATTGTTCTTAATAAAGATATAAAAGATCAGATTTATTTTGTGTTATTATTTTAGACACATTATATTTGTCAATAGTCTTGACTTAGATGACAATCAGATCACATTTTATGATAAAATAATGCAGAACACCATGAAATTCCAAAAGTTTCACATACTTTTTTTGCCACTGTATTTCTTCCAACTACAGATCACCAGAAACATATGTTTCATGTTTATAAAACAGTAAATGATATATAAGATTATGTACACACTTTACTTTGGGCAACTGAAGAATAGACAACATGTGAATCCACCTTTTCTTTGTGTCTCTTGATTGGCCTGGTTTTCATTTTAGAAAGCTGCAGTGCGGCGTAATGCACAGAGTGAGATTTAGCAGCCTACAGGAACAAAGAAGATAAATAAATAAATAGTAATAAATCAATTTCTCTAAAAGTTTTATTGAGCTAGTGTGAGAATTAATAGTGATCATAAAGCTGTTATCAGAGAACCTTGAGGATCTTTTTCTTTAAAGGTATTTTTTCTTCATTCCTCATGTATCTTTCAGGTATAATATTTATTACTTTACTTAAAAAAATATTATATGAATCATTATTATAGTTATTGGAGTGTGGTCACTTGAATTAACACATTTAATCTAAATCATATAACTCAACAGCAAGCAGTCTACAAATAACATAAATGTGATATTAACTGAATATTTTGAGAGAAGGTAATGATGATAAAAAGCTCAATAAAATACTAATAACTAATAAAAACATTTAAATAATGAGCCAAATAGTTTAAATAATATTTTTTCAAATGAATAAATCTTTAAGGAGGTCAATATTTTAGAGTCTTATTTTTTTTTAAGTTTTATAAACTCAAGATAATTTAAAAAATCTTTAAATAATTAACAAATTTATATTTAAAATCAACAGTGAAGTGATTCTGTTAAAATATGTGCAATTTTTTAATTAAATTGTTTTGCAATATTAAACATTTTAGATACACATTTTCTTGAAAAATGACAAGAATTAAAAATAGTTCTTGAGCTCCACATATACTAATATATTAAAAGCAAAATGAGAATGTGAAAATATTTTGGGGGAAATACTTTACTAAGACTTGATTAAGTCAGAGCTATACTACAAACAAGAAGAAACGACTGGATCCTGTATAGCTGCAGAATATTACTGAACTGAGGAGTTCCAAGAGCTGCTTGAAAACTACAAGCTTTATTGTTACAATACATTAAAATCCTTTTTAATTTTCTGTGTTTTATTTGTCATTTGTCTTTAAATAAAAACTTTTTACTAAGTGGTTAAAATTTTCTCATCATCAGAAAAAAACAAAAAAATAGATCGGTATAATCAGTCTAAGTTAGTTAGTTAGTTAGTTAATTTATTTATATAGCACATTTAAAACAACCGATAGTTGACCAAAGTGCTTTACATGAAAAATAAAAATAAATTATTTAAAAGCAACAGAAACATCAAAATACCAATAAAAAACACTACAACACATGTTTAAAAGCCTCAGTAAACAGATACGTCTTTAGATTCCATTTAAAATTTTCAATACTTTAATTTCAATAAGTTACTCAGATTTACCTCAGTGTCTTCTACTGCAGCACCTAATGCAACACAACACCATTATTATTATTATTATTATTATTATTATTATTATTATTATTATTATTATTATTTTGACAGGAGAAATATTTGACCTGTGTTAACTTTTCTATGCTTCAGTATAATGAAGATCAGGACACAGAAAAGAATTACAGTTGCTGAACCAAACCCCACAGTCAGCATGAAGAACACAGCAGAAGAGATGCAGCCTGGAGATAAAACCAACAACAACAAACAACATTTATATCATTAAACCTGGATAATATTCTAATTTAAAATGTACAGAAGCCTCTGAGGAAAAAAAGAGCCAACCTGTTTCTTTGCTCTCATAAAAGTCTGTATTTCCCTCTGAAAAAAGATACAATAATTTTACAACTTCAGTCATCTTAACTTTTACGAAAACTATTGACTCTATTATAAAAACTATTATAAATTCACCTTTCACATTTAACAAGGTCGAGTTACTAAATTTAACATGGTTCAGTTCCATGTAGCCGCAGTAGTAGAGTCCTGTATCAGAGACATTTACTGCAGTGATGGTGAGAGACGTGTTCTTGCCATGAACAGACATCACTATTCTCTCACTCTCATTTTTGAGAATTTTGTCAAAGAAGTGACACGCTGCTGATGGAGCTGATGTTATAAACTTTTTACACCCAAGAAGAAGTGGAACTGAATCACTCGTGTGTTTAAACCAGTAGATGTTTCCTGTAAGAGTCAGGTCATGTTGGCACCAAATAGTGACTTTATCTCCAGCTTTTGCCTCCAAAGCTAAAGAGCACAGAGTCTCTGAGAGGAAACCTGAAACACACACACACAGACACAATTTATAACACAGCACAGATTTTATATTCATCTACTCCTGTATATGATTTTAAGTAAAAGAAAATATTTTATTTTTTATTTTTAAAATGGTGTATTCTCTGTAACACAAAATATGAATAATTTGATTTTTAATTACACAACCATTTAATGTATATAATAGATCGGAATGTAGTAAATCGATCATTAAGATGATTAAGACTTACCCATGGCACAGAGAAACACAGGCAGAGCTTTAACCTGGACCATTGTGTATCAGCCGAGAGACAAAGAGGAAACGGTCTGAGGGGTAAAACTAACACTGGTGTATCTGTGTGTGAGGGGTGTGGAGAGAGATGCCGCCTACAACACGTAGAAAAAATAGGCTGACAGGACGAAAACAAAATGTAACCTAAACTGGATATATTGTCTTACATTTTAGTAAGAGTTAATCTGAAATAAATAAATAAATAAATAAATAAATAATTGCCACACACCGCCAGGTTTACTACAAGCACTAATGTATCATTATTAGATGTATAGTTTACTTTTTGAAATATCATAATGATTGTCATGTTTTAAGACACTACAGTACTATAAAAAAAGTAGTGTCTATTCCTACCCCAGATATTATGTTAGTTGTACAGTAACTGTAGTAATGTGAATAATTTCAGAGCTTGATGGGAGAGCAGGAAGTGCTGCTGCGTCACAGCTTCAGGGTCTCCCAATAATGTATTTTAGAGGGAAAATACTTTTGTTTAGTGTTTATTGCAGCAACATAGTGTGACCTCAATTTAATTATCCAAATAATTCAATTAATTTAACAATTTTAAAAGTCAGAATCTGGAGACTCTAAATGTGTTGAATATGCTAAAATGCATTTATTTATATAATTACAGTATCAGTAGTGTGAACACTTTAACACAATTATTAGAAGCATGATCTTTCTGCTTCTTCTTCTACTTCGTCATCATCATCATCATCATCATCTTCTTCTTCTTCTTCTTTTTTTAAGTTGAACAGTGGAAAACTAGTGTATGTATGAAAAGCAGCCGGTGAGTAAAACCAGATGAACCACAGGTGAGTGTGTCAGTTCTCGCAGTTAAACATAAGCATCAAGCACGCGAATATTCCGTGTCTCGGGTCTGTGGTCGGAAAACAGTCAAACACTAAACAATGTATGTCTGTGTTCGAGCTAAAGCTTGTGGTTTAAGAGAAGTCTTCACATGACTACAAGACAGTTCAACTGATTACAGTGGGCTTGTAAAGTAAGCTTTTAGATCACATTTACTTTAAGCAACTTTTAGAACGTATTCTAAATTAAATTTAAAACGATATCATTTCCCTTTTTACTTCATGAATCAGTACAAAATATCCCATAGTAACAAAATATCATAGAGTTTTTGTTTTGCAGATTTGTTAAAGTTCTAAAACTGAAATATTTTATCAGTTAACTGTTAACATGGATTTGATCAATCAGGCAGGAGCGGATCTATACGGGAGCGAAGCAGAGCAGCTGCCACCACCACCTGTATGGTTTTCCCCATGTCCCCACAGCCCCCTATCCCCCATCTCCAACCAACCCCACCCCATCTTCTCAATTCCTAACATTGTGAATATAAAAACCAACATACAAAACCACAGCAATGTCCATAAGCTGTTTAAGATTGAAACAAACAAGTGCGCTTTCAGAGCACAGACACATACACACACACACACACACACACACACATCTGAATCTCTCTCTTACCTCCTCACTCTGCTTGCTGCCCAGACACAACAGTAATTAGACATATTCTCATTGGCGCATGCTCCATGGTGCCACTCACCTGTCCGTCATTCCATTTACAGAACAGTACACAACCACCGGTCACTCTCTGTGTTACATCTTTATTTATCTTTCGAAGGGCTCAAAAACTCTACTACCCTGGTAAAAATCATGGCGGTCAGAAATAATTCACCCCTTAAAAATGGCCCTGAATTCACTGTAACAAATCACGCCAGAGATTATAATGAGGTTTGTAGAGTGAACACACACTGAAAAAAAAAAAAAGAAAAAAATGTTTTTAAAAATTTAAAAACGCTTTTGGACCACTCTGGTGAAACTGCCATGCTGCACTTAGTTTTCAAAATATACACATAAAACTTCACAACCCATAAGCTTTAAGCCTCCTCACGTCAATCCAAGAAGCTCTAGCATGTTTAGTTCCTCTGATATAGTTCTTATGAGTAAAAGAATCACAGGAGTGACATTGGCTTTGAAGCTTAGGCTCGTTACATTCTTTGTTTCTGACACGTGCAGAGCGGAGGGGAGGCTTCATTGAGTGGCTCAAGCCACGCCCCTTCAAAACTCTCTCTCTCTCTCTCTCTCTGATATCATACGACTGAACCATTTCACCCCACCTCACAATTTCTCCAGGAATTCTATCTCGTCCTGTATACAACTCATTGTGTACAGAGTAACATGAAGCCTGCAGCCTATTCCATGGAGCTCAGTGCACTAGGCAGGGTACGCCCTGGATCCGATGAACATCCTTCACAGTGTGTCTGTGTTTGTGTATGCAGACATACATGCACACACACACACACACACACACACACATGCACTTGCTAAAACACTGACAAATTAATGTCAGCATCTGACACTGACCAAGGTAGGGAAGCTCCCTGACTCCAATAACTGACAATAACACACCCTGACTCCCAGAACAGTCATTACTGTTGAAGTAACTCACTTGGCAAATCTTACAAAGTTAGAGAGGTTTGGACATGTGCAGGGGAGGGATGATGGGTATATTGGGAGGAGAAACTTAGAGATGGTGCTTCCAGGCAGGAAGAGAAGAGGAAAGCTCAAGAAGAGGTTTATGGATGCGCTGAGGGAGGAGGATGCAGGAGAATGGCGTGACGAGAGAAAATTTACTAGACAGAGTTAGATGGAGACAAATGGTCTGCTGTGGTGACTCTTAATGGGAGCAGCCGAAAGAAGAAGATTCTCTACTGATACATATTTTGTTTGGAGCATACGACTGGTGGACACTTCCAGGTTCTTAACTGTAGCGTCTATTTTGCTTTTGACATGAAACACCTTGAAAACTAAGGGCACTTTCTCACTGAGGTCTGGGAAGTGTTTCTGAGAAGACTTGGACCTGGGACCAGTTGATTTTTGTCTGTGAGCATGCAAGTGTTCCATGCTCAGGAACCAATCCCTGGACCGATTGCAGAGGTGGTCTCAGGGACGATTCATGTGTTCTCGAGCATGGTAGGCAGGAAATGTGTTCACACTTATGCTTAAAAAAAGGAAGTGACTGGCCTAAAGGTAAACCAATTTGGCAAATCACTCAAAATCACTAAAGTGGTGTTTGGTGTGAGCAGACATAATGACCTGGAATTTGTAACTGAGGCCTAAAGCAGAACCAGTAATAGTTTTTATTATAATCAATATGCACATCATATTTATTTTCTTCTCTATTTTGAGGACATCATCACTCCATATTTTAACTTGAATGAAAAATAGCTGCAGCAGTCAGCTCTGGATGAGATACAGGGGCGTGGCCTCAGCTGACTCTAGTCTGTTCCGTGTATGAAATGTGCTAATGTGCTACAAGACTTCCCTTACTTAGTACTGTTGCTTTTGAAACCACTGTAGAATTATTTATTTTATGCAAAGTAATGATACTAATTACAAAAAGGAACAAAGAACATTTTGAACCATCAATTGTTAGATAAAGTGTAAAGTCAGCAGTGTAAACTTAACAGACCAAACTACACTGAATAGCTGAAGATTTGACTAATAACAGTTAGACATATTTCAGAAGATTTGACATATTTCAATCTTCACCTCTGCAGTCTCAGTGAGCCTTTGCCAAAGATTTGTGATCCTTTTTGTGATCATCACAGATTTACAGTATGATCTGTGACTCAGATTCATGTTCTTGTCTGACAGAAGACAAACCTAATGTGGTCTTCTGCTGTTTGTAACCCAGCCGCCTCAGTGTTTGATATTGATTGAGTGACTACAGACTTCCTGTCAGCTCAGACCAGTCTGGTTTCTCACTCTCCTCTGATCTCTCTTATCTTCATGGTGTTACAGGCTGCAGACCAGAAGTTGAGAGACTGGCAAAAGATCAGAAGTTTGTGAAACCTAAACCAGCCTGTCTCTCAACAACCCCCAAGCCACAGACATCACACTTTGCCCTATTCTGAACATTAACTGAAGCTTGAACTGTATCTGCATGAGTTTATACAATGTGCTTATGCTCGGCTGATTAGACAACTACATAAACTACCGGATGGTGTCATCTCCACATTATGTAGTGCAGTGTGACACCATCAACTGTGACAAAGGAGATTTTCTAAAAAGATTCCAGAGTTGGGTTCAACAATGACACAAATGCATGGCTTGTGATGGAGACTATATTAAGTATTACCTTTGTATAGAGAAAAGGTTACTCTACTGTACCATGCAATTTGAAGCAATACAGTAAGTATATAAAAAAAAAGTATAAGTCCACTAAAAGTATAAGTCCTCTTTTTAAATCCCCAAAAGCCCTGGGGATAATTAAGGTGATTTTTGACAAACGTGAGACGAGCCTGACAAGTGATCTTCTTGGTCAGTAGGTATTGTTGATTATGAAGACTGATCTTAACTGAGGCAAGTGAGGCCTACAGTCCTTCAGATGTTGTTCTGGGCTCTTTTATGAGCTCATGGATTAGTCATCATTGTGCTCTTGGAGTATTTTTGGTGGTTTGGCCACTCCTGGGTCGGTTCTTTTCCCATTTGTGGATAATGGCTCTCACCATGGTTTGCTAAAATCCTAAAGCCTAATTATAAAGCTAAAGCTAAATTTTAACTTGATAAATGAGCAAAGTTTTGACATATGAGTAGTACGCATGCGCTTTGTCGGCCATGCGGCACGTGATTACAACTGAGCCAATGGTTCTTCTTTCTAGCACTGCGGGATTGTGGGTAATCGTCTCCCATGCTCAGTCTCAATGCGTGGATAGGTCACTTGTATAGTCAACATCCGTGTACGCGTGTACTGTTTATTATAACATTGTGAGCACATGTATGTGCATGCATAAAACAAAAGCAAATGTCATTAGAGAGGTTCCTTGTTAGTTTTTGAATCTGTTTGTGTGTGTTTGTGTGCATGTCTGTGAAAGGCATCCTACATAGTAGTAGCCGCTCCTTCCTCCTCTCCCCTCTTGTCTTGGCATCTGACATAAAACCTGTGCCAAGTTGCTGTGTGGATCAGTTGGTCTAAACTACTTTCGCCTGTATTGGAGTAACATTTAATCAGAAGTATGTATACTTTTACTCAGATAAACGCATCAGTGTAGTTTGTTTATTTCTGACGGTAAAGTGCAGAGGTGGAAAGAATAATAAACCTTTGAACTCAAGTACAAAAGTTACTTCAGTGAAATTTTACTGAAATATAAGTAAAGTTAACATTATAAAAATCTATTCAAGTAAAAAGTTGCTCATTAAAATTTTACTCAGAGTAAAAGTTACAGAGTTATTTTTTTAATAGCGGCGGTGGAATAGGGGATTCTAGTGTAGTTCAAAGAAGTCAAGCGTATATAAATCTCAACCTAGTTGTTTTTAATTGAAGGAACACCTTTGCATAATAAAGCTGTTGCCTTTCTTGTGCTTAAAATCAAAGCGGTTGCTTAAATATGGTGTGACGCTTTGTGCTGGATAGCCGAGGGAAAAAAGCCAAGAATAACGTTCAGAACAAAACCTTTATCAGCCTCTTTCAGCGTCACACAATTATAATACAAAACATAAAGTAAAAGTAAAGGAAATGCTAAAAGAATAGAGTGTTTCGGGGTTGAGCAGCACACCTGAGCTCCTACTCCGTTCTCTCTTTCTCACACACACCTCTGCAGCGCACACACTGGGGGAGGGGCGGCAACTCTTAAAACTGTGTTTACTTTTATTTCATATACAATTTATATTAAAGGGAAATAAATATGTAAAGCATGTTAGACCAGTGAGATCAAATACAGAAGCAAAATACAAAGTGGACTAATTCATTAGTGTTTTCAGAAGGTGGTGCATTATTATATGTTTAAGAACCCTTTTCACTCTTACCCCAGGCTAAGCCCTGACATACAGTACTGACCAGCTCTCTATAAGACTGTGAGGTTACTGATCCTGGAGGATTCTGGGTAACTGAGTTCTCCCACACAGCTCTCTCCCTGTGCACCTGTGTCTCCCTCTGCTGGCAGCCGGTGGTACAGCGTGGCCTTTTACAACATTAGATCTCACAATGAGCAAAGAATTTCCTGCTGCGGGTTTGTTAGAGAAGGTTACAAGAACAAGAGCTGGATTTGACTGGATGATTAAGTGCTTAAGTGTGAAGAGCTTCAGGTCTGCGCTGGAAAGAGCAGGAGAGTCAACTGTCATAGACAAAATAATTTGTATGAAGTGCAATTACCATAAATAAATATGATATGAGAATACGAGTCTCTTTTAGCTTTTAAATACAACTAAACACTAAAAAAATTTAAGTGATATTAACAGTATGTTGTTACATATTGTTATCTTACCTTAATATCACAAACATCCGTAAGCTACATAAGGCAGTATTTTAGGCACCGGGAGCAGAAGTGTTTGTGCTAAATAACATTATAGATAGCAGTGTCATAAGCTAACCAAAAACTGAACCAAATAGCTACCATAACATGAAGCTATCCAAAACGGGGTGAAATATATTATAAACATTTACACCACAGCTGATACTGACAACCATCTGTAATTTACATACTGAAAGGCATTAGCTTAGCCACCTGTGAGCTAACCTGTTTGTGCTAAGCTACATAAGGCAGTATGTTAGCATGATTTAGCAGTGTTATCTACATGCTAACCAAACCATGTAAGTGACATTAAATGACACTGTTTCACATAAACTGGCAAAAGCTTGTGAGAAAATGAGGGAAAATAAATTAATATTAGTTTAATATTATCAGAATAATGATTATATAAGATTTAAAAACTTACCCATGGTAACAGCTTGCTGTATTCTCCTCCTTCGTCCTCTGTTGGAGTCTCAGTGCTGTTCTGAGGTAAATCTAAACTCCTCCCACTGTCCAGAACATTCTGTAGAGCTTCAGAAACCTGAACAGTGCATAACATCTTCCACACGCGCAGAAAACTTATCAGATCTACTGTGAGTGTGTGTGTGTGTGTGTGTGTTTGGGGGCATGGCCTTGTATGTAGATTACCCTGACTGTTTCCCTGTGAACAGCGTGTGGGCGTGTCCTGTCTCAGGTCATTATCAGCGAATGAAGTGTGGCAGAAAAACTGTACCTCTCCTTAGATTCATATGGATTACATAAACTGAGAACATTTATTTTTGATTAAGCTTGCTACATTTAAAAGTAGACCCCTTAAGCTTTATATAGATATATATGTATAGATATATATAGATATATGGATATGTGTGTGCTCATTTTAGTTCATTTTAGTGAAGCGTTTCAAAAAAGATTTTCTGGGAGACTGAGACGGCAGAAAGCGCACGCTGTTTATTTTCTTTATTTTACAAAAGCACAATGTTTTATTGATATGTGAGTGTACATTAACAAATAAAGACATAAATCGATACATTACACAAATTATGGGTCATTTAAGTTATTTTGACGGTTACATTAAAAATGCAAGAGGTCCCATGGGGTCTGGAACAGCTGACCCCATGGTGCTGGTGCTGGTATACTGGTAACCCTGCTGGTATAATTGCTGGTCAAACTGGTAACCAGCTATGATGGTCTATGCTGTTTATTCATTTATTTCAGTTTTTTCAGTTTTAAGTGATTTCCATTGATTACGTTTTTTAAAAAGTGCATTTATATAAAAGCTTTGTGTTGTGTTTTTAGACAACCCACAGATATTTAATAAATGTAAATTAATGTATTTACATGTTTTTGGTAAATGCATTTAAAGATAACACTACACAGTCCATGTATTTACATCTCACATTATTTTCAGTACTAGCTATTAAAAAACAAGATAATGAGCTAAAATGGTAACCAAGTTTAACTACCAAAACCTTGCCAGTGGCCCAGCATATAAATCATGCTGGCCTACACTGGATTTTTCAGCAGGCATGCTGGTCTTCCATCAGTTATGCTGGTTCACCAGCAAAACCAGCACCAGACCAGCACTAACTAGCAAGACCAATGCTGGTGGTAAGGTTTCATCAGCATAGACATGCTGGTCTTCCATCAGTTATGCTGGCTCACAGGCTAAACCAGCATCAGACCAGCACTAACCAGTATTAACCAGCATAGACCAGTATGTAAATCATGTTGGTCTGTGTTGGATTTTTTAGCAGGGAAGAAAGAACATTTGAAGGATTTGGAAAGCGTGATGTGTCATATGATCCCAACATCGAAAGAACCAGTCATTAACATGTCAGTCATAGAGAGACCCGGAGACAGACAGGAGAGAGGAAATACATTTGCATTCTCCTGGTTAAACAAAAGGGTTCTAGCAGACGAGAGCCATTCATACATTGTTGTATGTTCATCTGGATACGGGGTATAGCGGGTGTTACCACATAAAGAATGAGGAAGCAATGTTCTCAGGGAACAGGAATCTTCTCATCATATTATGATACCTTACAATATTTTATTACCTTAGTGCCCAAACCCCAGCCACCGGATGAAGTGCTGGTCTCAAGGCCGAATAAAAAATTGGAGGGTTGCGTCAGGAATGGCAAGGAAAAGGAAAGGAAGCTGTGCCAAGCTTGTATGTACGGACTGGACGTTTCGCTGCGGTGACCCCTCAACGAGAGCAGCCAAAGAAGAAGAACAATATTTTAATACATTACAAACTGCATGATGATATCATGTCAATATGGACCAAAATCTATAAGAAATGTTCCCAGTACCTTGTTGAATTTATGCCACAAAGAATTTAAGTAGTTCTAAAGGCAAAAGTGGGTCCAACCCAGCACTAGCATGGTGTACCTAATTAAGTCAGTGTACCGTATATATGTGCAGATCAGAACCCTTGAGAGGAGAAGGTGAAAGTACAGTACAGAAACTCACGCATCTTGGACATGCATATGCATTTGTCGACGGGACATGGCTCCAGCCGCACGTGTTCCTAGTAGTGTGAAGGAAGTTGTGTTGTGCAGATGTGGTGGAAATGGGTCACTCAACAGAAGAAAACATATTCATAGTTGAGTATTGTTTCTGCTCATGGAAGTGGTCGTGAAAGGGGGCAGAGTTTAACACAGGTGGCAGAATATCCCTTATATACGCGTCCTATTCCCCCATCTTACCCGATGCCTTCTTGTGGGGACTGTTAAAGGAGAGTTTGTTCAACTGTGAAGATCCGCCAAGAACTGTGTCTGCATTATGCAAGCAGATCGTCTCCTTTTGCAGGAGCCTGCAGTGACCTTTGTTCCGGGAAGCCGGGCATCACATTTGGAACACTCACGTTATTCATACTGTGTTAAATCAAACACTAATAGTGTGCATGTTAGTTTCTTTCAGGAGAAATGAAATGTAAATTTTATTTGTATATCACTTTTAACAATTGTCATTGTCGCAAAGCAGCTTTACAGAATCAAAGCATTATGGAAAACTTGTTTGAAATGTGAAAAGAAAATGTGTATGAATCAAAATGATTAGATTGTCCCTACAGGCTTATGCAAAAGTTTGGGCACCCCTTGATAAATAACAGATTTTGGTGATTTTTCTCATTGAAAAGATATAATGAAATGCTATAAAAAGTGTTTGCAAGCTGTGATATCTGCCAGAGGAGGTGTTACAAGTACTGATTATGTAGGGTGCTCAAACTTTTGCGCAGTCCCATAATAATGTTTTTTTTTTTTCAATGTATGGCTGAAGAAGTAACTATGCATCAATGTTTGTAAAAATATTGTGCATTTTTCCATTTTCAAGAGAGACCGTGTTAACATCTTTTCAATGAAAAAAATCTATATCAGTTATTTATCAAGGGGTGCCTAAACTTTTGCATAAGAATGTATAGAAAAGAAAGAAACACACAGATGACAATAAGGTCGTTTTGTTCATCTATTCATTTCAGTACTGGATATCCCCCATTCTGCGACCGTGTACAGGATCAGCACTATAGAGAACGAGTGAGAGAGAGTCAGTCCATACATACCCATGCCAGCACTGCCTCCACCATGTTTCTGGTGATTTGGATCATGAGTCCTTCTTTTTTTCTTTACATTATTGTTTTCTAGTCATGGAAAAGAAGTTCATCTTGTTCCAGAACTGGACGGGCTCTAATCTGGCCATAATGCTCCTGAGTGTTTACAATGATATGCACCTTGCGGTATATAAAACCTGCATTTACATTCATGATGGTGTCTCTCTGTAGACTGTAGACTTCAACACTGATACTCCTACCTCCTACAGTGTGTTCTCCACTTCGCTAGATGTTTCTTCATCAAGGAAACAATTTGGGGATAAGTAGGCCTATAAGTAATATTCTGTAAAAAATCTTCTGTAATTTTTTGTTAGTTACCATTTTAAATATACTGTGTGGTCATCTCTAATAAACCAATCGATAAATCTAGAAGATAAATGGTAACAAGAGTTTTCCAGGAATGAGAAAATATTGCAAAAGATGTAAAAATGTTTATTTTTTATTTTTATTAAGACATGTGTTCTACTGCATACATTATGTTGAAGACGTGACATCAGTGAAGTCTGTTCAGTCTGCAGGGAAGTTGCACAGCTCAAGAAAAAGAGTCATTTTAGCCAAGAGTGTGATGATTGTAAACAAACTGAGACCAAAGTGTTTCGTCAGGACACTGAATATGATATAGACCTTCATTTCAAGTATAAAATCATTAAGCTTTTTCCCCTAACAGAGCATGTACTGAGTTTTGCATGTACTTTCATACTAAACTAGTACCGACATTACCACTTCAAATACATTATCGTTATAAAACTGGTTAAGGTTAATACAGACACATTGTGTTTAGGCAGCTTTCCTTTGGTAACTCAGGAGGAGACTACATGTCCAAATAAACGACAAGAACATTCCTCAACATAAAAACACTGACGTAAGTGCATCGTCGATTAAATTAGAAGCAAAAATTTTTTTTTTTTCAATAAATAGGAAATGGAGCGAAATACTGGGCAAGGCACTATAGGTAACAGGAAATAATAGGAAAGTAAACACATTATTATGGGATGTAGTCAGACTGATCAGTAGCCAGCACATTCTGAATATACAACAGTGCAGCAGGTTTACAAAAGTCTGTCTCGCAGACGTCCAATCATCGTTCAGTCTCTTTGGTCATCATTTTCATGATTAAAACAACAATTTTAATACTGTAGTCTCACATGCGAGGTCCTAAACTCCATCCTCATCTCGCTCTCCTAGAAGTACAGACAGACAGGAACAGGATGAGCTCTGAGCTGAGACTGAATGTTACTTCAGGCTTTTCTGCTGGATTTTCACTCCACACACAGAGTTTTATTCCATATTACACTGTAAACTACATCATGTCTTATTCTCTCAGTCAGTTCAGACGGACGACACACAGTCACACACTATAAGCTTGTGGTTGGAGAATCTCCGTCAGAGGCTGTAAAACAGACAAAGCGTTATTAGTTTAAATTTGGATTAACACAGGGATTAAAAGGAAAGAAAAAATAAATCAGTCCAGCTAATAGCAGAAGCCCTCACGTTAACCTCACATTAATGTGTATACACAGTGTGTGTTTAAGGTGATGCGTGTATATGCATTTCACTTTGCAAATCTGTATGTGGGGGTAAATGAAGGCAGGTCACAGGGATTCTGATCAGCTGAACAGTATATTGTCGTTAGTATAATGATGTGTTTTCAGCTTATATTACCTCACAGCGCTATGAACAGTGGCACGCTTCAGAAAAAGTTGAATGATTGTCAGCAGAGGGGATGTGGGACTGACTTTTACTCTGGGTATCTCATCAGAGGCATTCAAAATCTACCCTTTAAACACTTTTTTAAATTATGGAAACATTATGGAAAAAACTTGTTTGAAATGTGAAAAAAATGTGTATGAAGCAAAATGATTAGATTGTCCCTACAGGCTCATGCAAAAGTTTGGGCACCCCTTAATAAATAACAGATTTAGGGTTTTTTTTTTTTTTGTTTCATTGAAAAGATATAATGAAATGCTATAAAAAGTGTTTGCAAGCTGTGATATCTGCCAGAGGAGGTGTTACTAAGTACTGATTGTGTAGGGTGCTCAAACTTTTGCACAGTGCCATAATAATGTTTTTATTTTTGTTCAATTTATGGCTGAAGAAGTAACTATGCACCAATGTTTGCTAAAAATATTGTGCATTTTTCCATTTCCAAGAGAGACTGTGTTAACATCTTTTCAATTAAAAAATCATTAATATCTGTTATTTATCAAGGGGTGCCCAAACTTTTGCATAAGAATGTATAGAAAAGAAAAATAAACACACAGATGACAATAAGGTCATTTTGTTCATCTATTCATTTCAGTACTGTAAATGAATTCTGATTGTCAGCAGAGGGGATGTGGGACTGACATTTACTCTGGGTATCTCATCAGTTCCATTCAGAATCGCTCCTCGCTCACTCCGAAGCTCACTAGTTAGGCGGCCTACAGTACCCTTCTGCAGGTGTGCGAAGGAGCAGCGCCACGGAATTAGGCACGAAGCATCGCCGCTAATGAGCCCGGGCTTCTCTCAACGCTATAAACTACAGCGGGACGTGTAGCTCGGGGTATGTTGGGAGACTGGACTTCACCATGCGGTCCGGAAGCAAAGCAAAAGCAGCGCGCATAACCCCTCTCAGAACAAATTAAACGTGGAGCTGCGCTGTGTGCGTCTTAGGGACCGTGTAAAAATTACATGCACTCTGTGAAAAAGTAGAAAACAGCAAGTGTCAAGTCATAGATTCAGGGATATTGGCAGATGCTGCTTACACAGCTCTACTACAGTTTAGGTATAAGTAATATCAATTATTTTCACAATAATCAATTAAACAACAAATCCTTTGCACTTTTACCCACAATTCCTCTTGTGATATGACTCTCCTTATCCGAGCAGCATGTCAAAAGAGCTTTTTCTTTCCAGTTAAACCCCTTTATTTACAGTTATATTAATTTATTGGAATTTAAATCCATTTTTGGCGCAAAAATCAATTAAACAACACTTTTAATTAAACTTTGCACTTTTCCACAGAATTCCTCTTGTGATATACTGCTGGGATAGCATGAGGCATATCACAAGAGCTAATTTTCCAGTTAAACCCCCCTTATTTATAAATGCATTATGTCACTTCACTTCATTGTCATTGTCTTCAAAAGATTCGGTGTGGCTAGCGCCGAGGCTGACCAAGCGACGAGCCGTCACATCAGTGGGGTCCTGGGGAGCCCAAAGTTTCTCAAATATATACAAAACTGTAAAATGAGTTAAAAAATTCTTGTGACATGCTGCTAGAATAGAGAGAGAGACATATCACAAAAGGAATCATGGGTAAAAGTGCAACAGATTTGTTTTTAAATTGATTATTGTGCCAATAATTGATTGATGTGACAATAAATTAATATACTGTTTTCTACGTTTTCACAGAGTGCATGTAATTTTTACACGGTCGCAACACAGCACAGCTGTACACAGCACAGCTCCATTTTTATGCGCCTCTCAAAATAAATATTTTGGTTTATATCGACTTGAAAATGTCGAAACATGACAGTTCCTCATTGAAGAACATTTAAGGCAAATAGGTGAACATATCACAAGACCCAATATTCGTTCAAAACCTTCGTGTTTTATGTAGAGGGGCGACGAAAGCTGAATATCAAACGGCAAACAAACTTTACCGCAGTAGCTGACGGACGTCCAAGAGAAACTCCCGCCTGTGGCCGGGGCCAGTCTTGGCTCCCGTTCAGCGGAAGAGGTCGTTGTCATGAGTGCGTGCAGGAGCGCTACCTCCGCATGGTCCAAAGCTGCCACTCTGTCCGCCGCACACCAGCCTGTGCCCGCATGCCAGCGGGGCACTGCCAACAAGACAAGCAACATATTCCTTTCCCTTTCTTTCCGTCCTCCCTCCTTTAACCCTTGCCTCGCCTCGTGCCCGTGCTTTATAGTGCCACTTGTGCACATAGAGTCGAACT